>JAXIVD010005827.1:0-26994 GCA_036785275.1 Cancer borealis
CATGTACACTGTACATCTTACCTGCTCTTCCAAATCAGGCACAAAGGCAACACAGTACGCATGTGGACTACTGGAACAGACAAGTGACCAGCACATCAGCCGTCATGCTGCGACACTGTGTCAATGCACCTTTTGAAGGAAGTCTTGGATTAATATCTTCCATACATAACACAGTTTGTTCCTAATAAATAAAATAATGCAAAACAAGCTTCTACAAAAAGATGCACTCGCATATTATTAGGTACAAGTTGTCGACTACTAACAACTGTATAACCTGACACACGATGGCTTGAGTGGGTGGTTCATTAGTGTCTTCCACTAGACCACTGAATTCCACCAAGCTAACCGGCCCAGGTAACATAAGTTACAAGGTATGTATATGATATGCATTTTTTTGTTATAAATAAAGATCCATGGGAAGTTTTAAAATACTCCTTGTTCTTCACTGATTATAAAGTTAAAATATAATCAAGTTACCTCTTCATGAAATTATTATCAAGTTTCATTTTACTCTTCTGTTACTATATTTCCTCCCCATGCAAAAGTAGGTATAAGTAAGAATTTTGGAATACTGGATACTTGTGCTTTGGTTAACAACATGCTTCTATCAGAAAAATATTTCAAGATAACATCACTAAAAGTGAGCTACACATGTTTCAGTAATGATGAAAATAATAATAGCAATGATAATAATAATAATAATAATAATAATAATAATAATAATAATAATATCATTATGAATATTCAAAATGGAATGTTGCAAACCTACTGTAGTTTCCCCACATAAAACAACACAACTCAGTAGTGAAGGGACATTTTCAGTCCAATATAAATGTGAGTACAGTATCAAAATAGTTTTCATGTTCTGATCAGTCACTTTTCTTTTTCTTAAGCTGAACAGAATTTCACATATGTAATTGCAAATCCAATATAACAGACTGCTTTCAAATTATCGGCAGCCAATCACTGTAGCTATTTCTAACTAAGTAATTTTCATATTTAGTAATTTGAAGGCATTTGTTTGATAATATACATACATATATATACATATATATATATATATATATATATATATATATATATATATATATATATATATATATATATATATATATATATGCTAATCTATGAATGTGGAAAACCAGTTAAAACAGTTATACATTGAAATTACCTCTATAGCCTAAATGCACTTCAAATCACAATTCCTTTTCAATGCCTTGCAATATCATGCCATTTCAAGAGGATGCCATTTGATCAAAGCACAGCCACAAGCTTGAATGATATTACTCCTTAGATTTTAGATAAACATGGATATTAGGTTTTTAATACAAGTGCTTGGCTAACTGGAGAAGGCAGCCTCCCTCATCTTATATTGATAAATAGCCAAATTTGCATAACTATTCAGAGCACTGACACATTTCATTGCCATGTCCAAATAATTCAATCTCATTTTTTTTTTACTATATTCAAATTATTACGGTACAAATTAAGGGAATAAAAAATAGTCATTTGATACAACTTTCCTTTTACACATTAACGTGATTTCAGTTTAGACAATTCCTGGCACCACAAGCTTTGAAATTTTTTTCTATGATAATATGAACTGGATACATCACTCTAGACATGCATGTATAGTTTCTTTAGTCTAATGCTAATTTGGCTAGTTTCCTCCCTATTAGATTAGTATTTATCTTTGATCACATGGGACATCAAGACGGGACCAATTAAGAATTTTTTTACAATGCTCTTTCAGCAGAGAGGGAGCCATAGTAATCCCAGCTTGCACATAAGAACCAAAAAATGTTGAGTTTCCACAGCTGACAAACAAATACACAACTGAGTCACTGGCTTACACAAGTCCATCCATCCAAGCAGCTGAAGTAATATCAGAGTGTAATAAATACACTGATCAAGAAGCACTATATGTACTGGGGAGTTTCTTGGCCAGTTAAAAGCCGGAAGATTGATGTAGGCATCGTCTTCATTCGAATCTGTGGGTGAAGAAATTGGTAATAAATAATGAGCCAATTAAATAATGTGGAAATTATTATTGCTCTTTTTTTTTATTGTATACATCTAGGACTTTTACCTTTAAGACAGTGATAGAAATTACTCTTGTTTTACTTACCTCACCAACAGATGTCGCTAAGAGGTTAACTATTTTCTCATGAGGGACAGCAACAACAGACTGACTATTGATGTCGATGATCCGGTGGCCAACTCTCACACCTCCTCGCTCCGCTATGCCACCTCTTAATAAGCTGCAAATCTGTAAAGAATTCAGAATTTGAGGTCAGAAACAGAAATCACAGAAAAGCAAGTTTCTTGTGGTCTCAAAATATGCCAATCTTCTCTTTCTTTATGAAAATAAACGTGCAATGATAAAATATAAATGCATTAATTATTTCATATTTATTTCTATCATCATGACATTTGCTGTGACTTCTCAAGAAATGGTATGTGGATATTAAAGTAAACATGATGCTTATTACAATGAAATAAAAAAGGAGAGAGACAAATTCAGGATTTAAAGACATAATGATTGAAAGGAAAATTAGTGGAACTGGTTTCACTGTGATATATACATGTACATATATATGCACATATCATGGAAAAACAGTAGAAAGTCATACTACATAAATATGAACCAAGAGAGCTTGCAGAATGTATAGGAGTTTATATGATATGTAGAAAGATGTGGTAAGCACATAGTAAGCAATGAATGTTAATTATGCATTATATATGTCAATAAGATATAATAAAAACAACTGATTTGGTCACAAAACCAAATGAGAAAGAAATAAGTGCAAATCAATCAATTTGAGTACAGATTAGTGTGGTATTTAGTGAGGGAAGAACTTGTGAGCAGCAAAACCAGAAGAGAACCATGTCAAAGAGAAAAGCCAGAAGACATCAGGTCTGTGAACTACACTATTTATATACTTGTTAAAGGATAGTTTGTACATGAGGAAAAACATCTATACTCACAACACCATTTTGTACAGAGAAGCCTAATTGATATTTTGTATCAGGTCTCCTGATCTTGACTTCAACAACAGGAGGACATGGCACCACTGTTAGTTTCACTGCAGTGTTATATTTTGTGTTCTGAAAAGACAAAACAATATTGATTATCATCGATGACCATCAGAACAATAATGTATAAAATAATGGTGATCAATTAATTACTACATTACACCTCTATAATTGTTTAAATGTAAATTATGTTATACATGTGTGAACCAATCCTTAAACTTCTCAGATAGAGGTGATTAGCAACAGCCAGATGGTTGATTAGTATTTTATGTATATAACTAAGCTCATATGAGGCTGTATCTATTTTTTAAAAAGACAGAACACGTGCTACTACAAAACTACAAGTGCTGAACCATATATGTGGCAAAATATACAATGAATGGCTCCTAAATGCCTTGTCTTAGTTACCTTCATTAAAGGGGATACTAGCTTGGTAGATAGAACGGTTGATAGATATACAATTCAAGAAGCATTCAACACTCTTAATTTTACATTTCTATATAATATACAGCCACGTTTCTCCCAACAATCAAAGTTATGCTAACCTTTATATAGTTCTGACAGGTTGAAAGTGGGAGTCCCACTAACGATACTCCATTGATGGCTATTATCTGATCGCCTATGTTGAGCTGACCACACTTGGCCGCTGCACCAGTGGGAGAGAGGTTGGCAATGACCACTGTAGGCACCATAGAGCCCCAGCCAGACTCCACCACAACCACCCCAAGTATCTCACTCTTCATCTTAGGCACAACCACCTGAAATAAAAACAAAATCATATTTAATGAACAATTATACATGCCCATAGAGGACTGCTAGCTTCTAGTAAAAAATACAGGGTGCATATCTAAAGCTTACAAAAAAAGCCTTGTTACAAAGCAGGTATGTTTGTACAGTAACTGGCAATGCATACAAAGCAAATAAAAAATTTCCTGTTTCATACAATTTGTATGACATGAAATGGCTTTCTACTACCGCCACTCCACTGATCACGATGGTAAAGAGAGTGTCACAAAGACCGCTCACTAGGCAAAATATTACTTAAAAAATGGAACATCATTTTGTAAAGTATACCACTAGTGACATACTTCTTTGAGGCAAAATTATCTCATTCCAGGCAGCTAGATTCTCGCAACATAGCAGAGTACCTAAATACAGAATTTCTGTACAAGTTTGTGTATTATTATTAAAATTCTTTCACCAAACGTGCTATTTCAAATCTTTATTGTTCCCTTCAAAAGCATTGTTGTCTTACTCACCGTTTTTGAGATATAAAGCTCCTGTGTACGCCGAGGTGGGTGGGGCGGCACAAAAGATTTAAAATGCCCATTAGAATACACTTCTCATGGCTGACTAATGACCACATTTTGAAAATGATTGGTCAAGGAGTGGGCATGTGGCACGGTGGGCGGTCAAGATATTATCATTTCCATTGCATTAAACATAAGCTAAACTTGAAGCTTCAAACAAATGCCTCACACATTCTTGAACTAATACATTGTACATAACCTTGAGCGCAACACAAGAGTCAACTTAAATAAGCTTTGCCTCAATGCATTTTTACTATAGTAGCACAAACACCATTACCTTCATTATCCATTTTACCTCTACAGTTCCTACAAGAAGCTTTAGTAACTAAAATTTTGTGTGAATAAAGGAACAAATGTCTACTCTGTATTTACACTGCAGGATCATGATTAGCAAGGACTTTTTTTGTACCATTAGTTTAAATGTAATACAGTATACCTAACTTGTTTTCCTCAAAAGAATGAATAAAAAACAAAAAAACGTATAGTTCAATAATTTGTTTCACTACATGGTTTATAATAAAACCTGTGTAACCTATGAATAATAACATATTGTGCAGATCTAAGAAAAAAACAGCAACTGACAAGTATCTAAGCAAGCTGAAGCTCAAATAAGACAAAGGTTTTATGGGCATTGAACAACACTTGTCCCTCTTGTTTCCCTTGGTCCTGGCCCCTGTGTGCAGGAAGCAGGAGTCTCTCTCAGGCATGTTTGAGGTGTGCCTGAGCCAGTGTCACAGCCTTGCTAGGGCTCACACGGAACCCTTTTTACCTGCTGGCTGTCAATCTGCTTGTGCGACTGTGTCTCAAGACTGGCATGTACAGTGGCTGTGGTTAGAGTCCTAGTTATCCATAATATTATGCTCAAAATTTTACAGTAAAACTAATCTTTAAGGGATGAGTGTTTGCTGATATTTGCATACTTGGGGTTTTGGTAGAAGTATTGTTCCAAGTTTTGTGCAATACAATATTATGACACTTACTCTGTGTGTGACGTTATCAGATACCCTGAGTATGAAGATACTACTTGCAGTGTTTGAGCAAATACTTAATGATAGAAATAAACACATCTCAAAGCTGCTGATAATGTCACACAAGAGAAAATGTGATTCTACTTTGAGAGATAGAAGCCATACCTCCTTCTGCAATTCCTTTTTGGCAAACATTTGAAGTTCATCTCCAAATATTTCTTGTGAATTTAGCACCTCCTGGTAGTCCATCTCCTTGACAAAGCTGTGATCTTCAATGCCATTTGCTTTGAGAAACTCGAGGTATGCCACTTGGAATGCTTGCCCAATGCTTTGAGCAATAAACTGAGCCTGTTGAAAAAATAATCATCTATAAGTAGAATAATCTATTTTACTTGTGCTTTTATTTTTTCTAAGAGATGGATTCATCAAACTAACCCTATTGAGGCCACTTACCAGTTTTAATCCTCCTCTGCCACACTAACCACCTGCATATCCTCTCTCACTGTGTCTATGAACCTCTTCTCTTCCAGCCTGGTATCTACATCCTTAGCATTCTCCTCAAGACAGACTCTCCATTTCTCCACTGCTCATGTCCTAATCACCTCTATCTTGCTTCTTTCACTACATGTTCAACTCTACTACTTTTTGCCAATGATGCACAGTATCCATACACTTATACACTTTACTATGTTTGTCAATAACATTTATGTATTATAAAATCTGAATCCCCCTTTTATACATAATTTTGAAGCTCAGCACAATCCCTTTGCTTTGTTCTAAAAAAAACTCTCTCCACTGCAGCTGTCAATCACGCAACTGTCCTCAGGTTGCCTACGATACATCACTCCCTAATTTATACATTAACTCTCCCACAATTTTCCTTTACACACTTTTTATTTTATGCCACGGGAAAAATTGGTCTTTACTCCTTATGTGAAATTTATGGAATACTGAAACCAAATTTTAGCGCAAGTATGGGATGATTCTTAGTCTTAGAGCACTAACCTCATCACTCTCAAACACATGGCAGATCATCTTAGGAGTCTTCTGGATGCCATTGGTAGCATCATCAGTGGGCAGGACTCTCCGCCGTGCCATCAGCACCACCAAGTCCCCAATGTCTGCTATGTATGAGATGGTACGCAAGGCATGGTCCATCATTATCTCCTGGAAATGACAACACACAAAGACTATTAGAAAAATGTTGTTACTAAATTATAAATTCTCAACCTTTGGCAAATTTTGTAAAATCATTTAGGAAAGAAGGTGCACTTAGGACTCCTGAGAATGAAGCTGAAAATATTGAATGGGGATCAAAGTACATTTATAGTTGTGAATGCATATAAAGCAGTGTAGAAAAGTACATGATAGTTGAGAAATAAATAAATAAAGTAGTATACATATTTTGACTGCACTGTTTCTTAATCTTCAATTAAGTTACAAGAAAATTATTGTTACTCTTATTGTTTACAGGTTTTTACATATCTTAAATGTTACAGGCAACTGAACATTTGATATGCCAGCTTAGTTTGTAGACTAAGTTACCTTTAGATCTGTGTTAAGCACCATAATCTTTTCTGTAGAGATGAAAAGATCTACCTCCGTGCTGGGTTGTGACTCGCCATCAGGGGCCTGAGGGATACATTCAACACGTCACCAACAAGAAATGTCACCATATTCATACAGTTAATGATTCAGCAAACAAAAAAGGATTGTGGTGGTAGTTAAGCGCACTAATGAAGGTGATAGATCGTTAGTCTTAATTTTATAACAAACTGAATGATCAAACCGCTCAACATTATTATTTCCAATCATATTAATTAATCTACAAGTATTGAAGTGAAAATAACTTACTAAACAGTTATAAATATTTCAAAACAAAAATTTCAAGAATAAAAAGTTGATAAATTACATATGAGAACAGTTTTGCATATAAGGCAAAAAATAAAGGAGCATATAAAACAAAAAGCTAAGTTCTTCTGCAGACTCAATTGGAATACAAGTTAACTACTTCTACAGCTAAGCTACCAAGTGTGGAGTCATTAATATAAAACAAAAAGACACTTGTAGGTGCTAAAGAAAGAAAAATATATAAAACAAACTGGCAAAGAAAAAACTGATAAGCTATAGATTGCCAACATAAACTAGAGTTGGTGACAGTACATTAGGCAGTTTTTCTCCACATCACCTGCATGCAAACTGTATCACATTGAAATCAAACATACATTCACCAAAAATTATCTGAATATCAACAAAAAATCATAACAAAATCAAAAACTAATCCTTCAATGTAACAAGTATGTCACTGAATTTGGCTCAACAAAATTAAAAAAAGTAATAATGATAACCAAAAAATTAATAAATGTATAGACATGCATAAAAAAAGTAACTACATGATCACAATAAACGCATTGCTATAATAATGTGCAAGTACTAAATACATGTCAAGTATATCTAGGAAAATAATTAGAACATCTACAAGTTGCCGTATAAAATATAAACTACTGTGCTGGAGTGTACTTCATTGTACCTAATTATAGAAAGTGTGCTGGAAAAGAAAAAAAGGAATATGCTTCAATCATTACATAAATAAATGCACAAATGTATGCTTACACCACAGCAAAACATTTAACAAAGAATAGTAAGAATACAACAGGGAAGAAATGCTCATTCAACATACATCTACCAAAGGCATTCCCAATGCAACTAACAGCCACTTACCAATGCCTACACCGCAGCAGCCAAGGAAGGAACGAATACGAGGTTAGTGCATTTAAAAACATTAATTAAACTTACATACTTATGAGCTAGTCTACGGGTCACCACACACAATTGATCACTGAGAGGTAAACATTTTTAAAACAAGTTTATCTTTATGACTTTGCCATTTGGTTTTACATATTTACTCTCAGTGCTGAGGGCTTCCAGTTTCTATTCTACTACAAAATAGCAGTAAGGCTTAGCTTTTAGGATTAAGAATGGAGACATTAATGTTACACTTAACTAACACAAAAATTGCTAGTCAAAATAGCAGGTAACACAGATAAGCACACTCCACAGAATGGCACCGACAGCCTCGGTAATCTGTGTCCCTCTCGCTGGATTAATGTTTGGGACAATAGTGCGGCTCATCTCAAACAACAAGGATTCAACTGCATAGAATATGCGTGCAATATATATATATATATATATATATATATATATATATATATATATATATTTATTTATATATATATATATATATATATATACAGTATATATATATATATATATATATATATATATATATATATATATATATATATATATATATATATATATATATATATATATATATACATATATATATATATATATATATATATATATATATATATATATATATATATATATATATATATACATATATATATATATATATATATATATATATATATATATATATATATATATATATATATATATATATATATTTATATATTGTAAGTCTTTGCATCCTCAAATATATTTCTTATAAGGTTATTTACTTTTCTTGAATATAAGTTTTCAACTTTTGTATAAAAAACCTAGCTATATTTTACATTTCCTAAGATGCACTGACTGACATGGAGTCACAGTTACTACAACTTGTAGTTGTGAGCACAACGCTAGCCCGTGGCCTCAGTGCTTCCACACTACCACCACCTAGTGCCACCTTCCCACTAAACTTCTCACATCAATGCTATGTAACAACGGTTTGCAAAAGTCTACCTTTGGATTTTTGGAGCAACTTCATGTACACTACCACATTACACTAAGCATCTACCTTTAAATATTCTCCAGGGTTTTGTCATGAGTGAACAATATACATATAATAACTACATATGTAATTTTATTCTACAAGTGGACTTCCTAGCCACTGAATAATGTATTACACAATGCAAACATCGAGTAACTTTCGTCTTTCATGGAGTGTGTCATGAAAGTATAAATAACTATTCTGCGTTGGTTAATGCAACACACTGAGCAGGCTTGAATCAGACACATGCTTAACAGGTAGACAAGTACAGTAACTGGTAGTGCGACGCCCCGCCATGGTGGTATTTCAAGCATTCATTAATTATTCATGTAAATTTTCAAATGGCATCTTTTAGTCCATTAATTTTCCTAAGTAACTATAGAATGTGGTGTGAAGTGTGGCCATCCTCGCTGAATTACAGTATTGTGGCAGGAAGGAAAGATAAGGCCAAAGGCTTCTATGAAAATATCTCAAGATGAACTAAGCTGTGCAATGCATAATAATGTATGTATATATATATATATATATATATATATATATATATATATATATATATATATATATATATATATATATATATATATATACATATATATATATATATATATATATATATATATATATATATATATATATATATATATATATAAATATATATATATATATATATATATATATATATATATATATATATATATATATATATATATATATATACATCATTTCAATCAATCTTCTTAATTTTCAAAATATTTTCAAATTTTCTACCTGATCAGTGCACAATATCCCAAAACTTTATGGCACTCCATTCAGGTAAAATTCTGTTATGTTGTTAAACTTGGCTAAGATCTTAAGATCACCATGGATGAGATTGATAATGGTTTTATCTTACGCTAAAAATAATACTATAGTGATTTTTTGACATGATAAATAAATAACAATTTACAGTATTTATTTGATATCAACACAAATGATGTTTTATTTGCTTTCATCAATATAATCAAATAAATCATAAAGAAACATTTGTTTGTGCTCCACCTGATGGTCCACCTGTGGGGTCTGGTGTCCTGCCTCACCCCTGCATGTTCCCGACAACAGTCAATGAGTCCCTTGTCACTATAACAGGTGCTCATAAAGGTTTCACCACACATTAACTTTATTTGGGTTTAATATTTCTGCAGTACTGTACTACCAATGCTCTGCACCAGACATAGTGAGGCTTAATATATTTATATGATCTTTCAATGTATTTGCTTATCATACCTATGTGTTAAATTTATGACCAGTAGTTAATACTTTTTAAATAGATAGTATTTTGTAAGGATCTAGTCACACTCTTGTATGCCCAGAGTGTCCTGTATGCAAAGGGCTCAGTGTCATAAAGGTGCCTTCTTAGTGTACATCTGGATGATAATTAATGAATTATTTATAGTCCAGTCTTGTCACTATGACCAGATGTGACCCACCTTCAGATGAGCTACGGCCTCCATAACCATATCCTTCTTGGGCCGCTTGCTGGCAGTCTTCCGTGCCGGCGCTTTACCTGACTCTTCAGCAACATCCACTGAGCCCACCAGTCGCAGGTGGAACACCGTCCCAGCTGGCCCCAGCCCTGGTCCCCCACCCTCCTCCGACACCCAATCCAAACTTCCTCCTCCTTCATCAACCTCCAGGGACTCATTGCCATCCCGCTGTGCACTTCCACTGGCACTGGGCAGGACCGTCAGTACCTCGATGCACTGATCTTCACTGTCCATGCTACTGTGTTTGTCTCCTCCTTCTTCATCTTCTTCATCTTCTTCTTCCTCCTCCTCTTCTTGTTCTTCCTCATCATCATCATCTTCATCCTCATCATCTTCATTTCTCTTTATATGAAGCTGTTCATCTCTGCATTCTTCGTCTTCCACTTCATCATCATTCTCTCCCTCTTCGTCGTCATATTCATCATCTTCCCCACCTACATTTGTAGGTACTTCCATCACTTCTGCAGCAGTAGTTAGGCTCTCTAGATTTCCAATAGGTTCCTCAAGAACACCAGGTGGGAGAGGAGCCATCATGGGTATTGTGGAATGAACTGCTAAGTTGATTTCCCCCACATAAGGGGCGACAAGATTACCCTGGCTTACCCTGTGTGCAGCCTTCCACACCTTGCCAAGCTGGGATGGGGGTTCTGATGGGGAATGGGAGAGGTCTCGTCCCTGAGAGGGTGAGGTGGTGGCTTTTGTTTGTTCATGTGCTAAGGGTGAGGTTAAGGACCTGGGTGTGGTGACTGCTGCTACAGGAGGGTTAAAGTTCTGTGGGGAGGTGTTCCTTGACAAAAAGTCTTTGAATGAGTCAGACTCTCCTGAAGTAATACATGAGGCAGGAGACTGATGGGAGAGGGGAGAGTGCTTGGGGCTCGGAGAGTGTGGGGGGCCTGGGAGGAGGTCTGGGCCGTTACTTTCCGCCAGCGCTTCCTTATCATCATCTGCATCCTGACAGGGGAATGTTGTTTTGGTTGGTTCTATAGCTACAGCAACACTTTAGGATGTGAAGATCATCACTGAGAAAGGCTGAGAGGTAGCTTTAGGGGTAAAGTAATTCTTAGCATATTGAAAACATGAAATATGTTTGTTAGAATGTTAACGACAGGATGAGTAGATTTTGAAGAGTTATTATTGCATCTACTGTTAAGGAGGAGGTGACTGGGGACTTTTGTTTTCTCTTGAAACACAATGGGACAGTTGAAATTATAAGATGCTATGAAAGCAAGGCAAAATAAAATAAATAACTTAAAAACATTAACAAGATGCAGACCTTCATTATCACTGGCAACTTCATAATAAAAGCCTCTGGCTTATAAGAACGAGTTGACGGCTGTTAGCCAGGTAGAACACACTGTCTGGAGGGAGCACAAACTGCCCTCTGGTCAAGCTGGTCACGAAGACACTTGCAGCAAATGACACACATGCAGCGACGGTAGCCAGCACCAAACCAAGGATTTTGGGAACGACAGGAAAATTACTATGAAAACTGTTGTCTTGGATGATAATGACAATGCAAGAAAATGATCAGAGAACAATAACCAACCAAAACATACATTAACACTGCCTGGTAAGCAGAATAAATGAATAAGAAAAACACTGGCATAGTTTCTTACTGTGACCACTGCGTTACTCATCTCATGAAACATATTCCAGATAACTTGAATCATAACCACAGACATTTCATTTACTTAGATCAGGTAAATGATGTCAAATCAGATTGGTAAATACTTTGTAACTGTCACCACCATTGCATGCGAAAATGTCCCCATCGTCTGAACAGTCCATGCTCATTAATAGCAGAAATAACTCCCTAAAATTGGATACTATAACGAGAATGTTTTAAACACCAATTCACAGAACTACTGTACCCCAAAACCAGGAGAACAGAAACAGTACAATTATTCTAACTTTAGTTTTCCTAACCACTGCAGATATTTCTACTCTGCATTAAAAAAAAAAAAAAAAAAAAAAAAAAAAAAATGTATATATATATATATATATATATATATATATATATATATATATATATATAAATATATATATATATATATATATATATATATATATATATATATATACATATATATATATATATATATATATATATATATATATATATATATATATATATATATATATATATGTATATATATATATATATATATATATATATATATATATATATATATATATATATATATATATATATATATATATATATGTATATATATATATATATATATATATATATATATATATATATATATATATATATATATATATGTGTGTGTGTGTGTATACATATATACATATATATATATATATATATATATATATATATATATATATATATATATATATTTACATATATATATATATATATATATATATATATATATATATATATATTTATATATACATATAAATTTTAAACATATCATATACCAAATTTTTAAAAACTACATTATGGAAAGCCTTATCAAAATACACGGAATGCATCAATGACATACAGAGGAAAATAACTAGTATTAATAATGAAAGCTTGCGTCACTGTAGAGCTTAATGTAAGCCCTAGTGAAGCAGTGTACGTGTATGTACAATGTGTCCATAGTGGCCACATGGAGAGGTCCACCCAGGATGGGCCATGCAATACAACACACTATATAAGGCCACACAAGGCACGTCTCGGTCTCCCTGTGCTATGCACGAATTGCTTGAAATCTTACAACATAATTCCGACATTTTGTAAAGGAATTATGTACGATGAGACAAATAAGAAGCAACTACAATGTACAGTACGCTTCCCAGCATGAGATGGTAGTACACGCACTTTGTCCTTGTCCATCATGGAAATAAACTTCAATATTAAGAGGAGAGAGAGAGAGAGAGAGAGAGAGAGAGAGAGAGAGAGAGAGAGAGAGAGAGAGAGAGAGAGAGAGAGAGAGAGAGAGAGAGAGAGAGAGAGAGAGAGAGAGAGAGAGAGAGAGAGAGAGAGAGAGAGAGAGAGAGAGAGAGAGAGAGAGAGCCGAGCATAATACTTTGATGTCATTAGCTTTAGTGGCTATGCTTGCAATATAATTTTTTGCACATTTTCCTTTGCTTCTCAATATTAATACTTTTTCTTTTTCTATCCAGTGTCGATGGGTTCCAGTTTGCCTTCAGCCACACACTAAAGAGGACAGTAACCCTATCTGACAGCCATGATTCATTAAGACAATGCTAGTTATGCTTATTATACGTATGCCTTAATAAAGAGTGTGCAGAATGAAGACCGAAACATCCTGAAAATTAAAACTATTATAATATCTACCGAAAAAAGATGCAGGTTTAAGGGAAAGCGAATGGAGTTTGCACCACCCAGTACTTATCAAATAACTGATACGTTTTTTACACCTATGATCTGACAAAGTGATACAGATTGTCCACCAAAACCCAAGTCAAAGATATCATTTAATTCAGGAAGTGGATTAAACTCCATTAGACATACAGCAAAAAGAAGCACACTTTAGCTTGCTTGTAAGCAGATACAAGCTAAGACATATGCAAATCAATGAGCAGACATGAATGAACCAGTGAAAAGATTTACGAAACCCATCACGACTACCTATACTCAAACACTAGAAAGTATTCCACTATTCTCCCCTTTGGTGTTGTATAGAATATTACTAATACAATACCATTTCCATCCCTATTCGCATTGTTATTGACCATGAAATACATAAAGTTACGCCATTAATATAGGATGGAAGCAGTAGATCGTAATGCCAGCATGACTGGTAAACTTTCGAACATTGTTTTCCAGCCTCAAGTCAGGCTGTGGACGAATGCAACCAAGCTACACTATGTCTTCTATCCGCCGGCCACACACTGGGAGGTGACGGCCTTCAGTACAGTGTTGCGGCTGGTCTGGCCTCCTTGTCTTTATTATTAATTTATATTTGTACCTTGTAAATCCTAGGGTATTAATGCTAGCTGACTACTATTTTATATTATGTGAAGGTCGATTAATCTGTTTTTCTTCCAAATTATTTCAAAACTATTCAGTGCAAATTTGTTTTATTATTATTATTTCATACAATATCTAGCTATGATAGTAGAGAAAATATATATTTTTCCTCCACCATTATCCACTGCACGTGGCACGGGTGCCTCCCAGGGCCTGCCTCGCTTACACATTACTGTTCATTAACACACACAGAAAAAAAAACAAAATAAACATACACACACACGCATAGAACATCGCGCACGACAAACAGTGAGCAGCTGGTCGTCAGTAACACACCAGTAACTCAAGACATAGTACTTATGCATGCAAACACTAACAGTACTCATCTATTTCTACTGAAACAAAATCTATGTAATGCTTCAAGCTAAATAAGTAAAAGTAAAATATCTAGTATGTCATGCAGTGTGTGAGCCGGTCCTCCAGTGCGCCACAGTCACGCCTGTGGGATGGCCGCGACGCCCTGCTCGGCTACACTATCAACTATTCGGTGACGAGGAAATCTATACTGAATCCAGGAGTGTTTTATGTTGTATCCCGCAGTGAACTTTTCTTTAGTAATACTAATGACAAAATGCTTTTCGGGTGGCATTTTTATTCATGATATTCTGACCTTTAACGGAGTATTTATATTACTGGTACGTACTATACATACATATATTATCGTGTGTGTGTGTGTGTGTGTGTGTGTGTGTGTGTGTGTGTGTGTGTGTGTGTGTGTGTGTGTGTGTGTGTATATACATAGACACACAGACACACACACATTTATACATACGTTTATACCTATATATTGGTATAAAGGTCATCAATGTTGTGTATAGGCGGTGTCCCTAGGGCCACGGGCAGCCATCGACCCCTCACGTATCGGAGTTCTGGCTCGTAAGTCTTACTATGTGGGAATCGCTGCTCTTCACCTTGTGGTTTTACGTGAGTCAAAACTCTGATCTTAGCTCACTGTTCCTAATACTTAATACAAGGTACAGCAAATAAGATTCTTTAAAATGCATTGGTTGATCTACGAGCAAACAGTCTGCGTATAAAGTAGCATCCTGACACGTCATCTATACAGTGAACACGCACACCCTATACTAGGCTGCTGCCACTTACCTCCACACCCTGTCCCCGCCAAACCTACCTTGATGCGTGACACAGCCTCCTCCGCCTGCATCATACGCGTGGTCTTGGTGGGCTGCCCCTCGGAGACCAGCTGCGTGGAGCCCAGGTAACGGGCCCGGAACAGCACGCCCTCGATAAGCACTGCAGGTTCGTGGATCATCACTGAAGTAAATAGAAAATAGTGTAAAAATAACTTTCATTGGCCAAGGATTCTCCGACGCAACGAACACTGACACAGACCTGACCTGCCCCGCCTAGTCAGTGCCAGGTATATGAAAGAAAACATCATCAGAAAGGTGAGTAGTCTACACATACTTAGAGTTTTGAAATGATTGATTGTATTAGTGTTGGGACGTATAGGATCCTATATTTTACCTCGTTGATGGCGTGTGATATCTATTGATGACAGCGACGTTAAAGACTCCCGAGCAGTCTACCTTTTAGAACGTCTGATAATCATTTAAACGAGTGATCATTGCAGATAAAAAAAAAAAATCTATATCGCATTCAATTCATGAACACTGAACTATCTTTTTAAGGAAATTCCTAAATTATGACTACCTTATTATTATTAGTTATTATCATTATTATAATCATTATCATTATTAAGGTAACAATGCATAATCACTTCACTCTGCATGGAACATTACACTGTAACTGTACCACTGTGGTTTGCAATCTTGCAACGGGCAAGACACACACGCTGCACCAGGTGTGCTTACACATCCAATGCAATTATTGAACCACCAATTCCTGACTACAACCGTATCAAATTGAACTAACTCACTCACTCGCCTAACACAAACACATTTTAACGAAGCTATTTAAAGGTGGAATGACAACCATGCTGTACCCGGCCGCCACCTCGCTGCGTACGGGGGCAAGAACCGACAGACATGCAGTCAACGGTCCAGCATCACTACCATGCAGAGTTTGGGCAACACTACACATCCTCAAGCTGGGGTAGGGTTTCCTCAATAACACCTGGGCTTCATTCTATTATTTATCATTATTTATCACAGAGGAAGGACTACCTTGTATAACCAGACAAAATCGATCTTAGTTAAGAGGTAATTACATTAATATTAACATGTAGAGAACACTTTGACAGGGAACACTCGTGGAGCTGAGGGTAATAGTCAATAGTTAATGGATGTTACAAGGCTAGTGTCTGAAGTGGAATTCTGAAAGGCGTCAGGTGGATGGGAAGAAACGAGCAAGGAACAATCATGCTCACAACGACCTCAGCCTGACAGAAGATGCATCTGTGAGGCTGGACGCGGCCTCGGCGCAGGGCCGCGTCCACCATGCTGCTGCCTTCACACCTCACCACGACGCTCAAACCTAAGCGTCGATCACGTTATCTCATAGAAAGTGAATTTTAGTATTTTTTTCCAATTAACTTAATAACACTAAGTTTTCAATAATACCAGGATAGAGAAAACCATACTAAACAAAAGAGAAAGAAAAATAAGAATGATGAGCTTTGAAAGTGTTCTTTGTAATCAGCACTGGGTATCCAGTGTGTGTGCGCTGCAGGCCGTCACAGAGGCCAGCAGGCAGTAGGAAGGAACAGTAAAGTTGGGCAACGAAATTCATGAGACTATGTAGTGACAGTCACACTGAAACACCCACTACACAAGTATGTCGAGTCATGCTTCTGATTACGCACAATGCATCAGTGTTCGGTACAGTAGAATAGTCTACCGCACAGTCAATCATACACCGCCAATCACTAAACCAAGGGATACAAGTAGAGAGTAACAAAATACTAATGCACACGGTCAACACCCAGGCAGGAGGGGACGGCGGCCCCGCGTCTGGCCGAGCCGCCGACATCATGCACCGACACATGGGGGACTCACCCGCGTGGGGGGCGGGGGCGTCAAGGGAGGAGATCGACCACCACCATGAGCAAATGAGGAGGGAAGGGGTTCGTCAGTTAGTCACAAATATTTATTAATAGGTCCAGTCACCCAGTAGGACCAGCCGTTGTCTTATATAAATAAGCTCATTAGCAGTATACCCTCTCTGCACGACCCTGCCTTCCTTCACCTGCCAATGTTTTGTCCTGAACCCAGCTGCCTCAGCACCTTGCTTAGGGCACACCAGCCTTACCAACACAACAAAATGGGACATTTTAAATGTGTGTGTGTGTGTGTGTGTGTGTGTGTGTGTGTGTGTGTGTGTGTGTGTGTGTGTGTGTGTGTGTGTGTGTGTGTGTGTGTGTGTGTGTGTGTGTGTGTGTGTGTGTGTGTGTGTGTGTGTGTGTGTGTGTGTGTGTGTGTGTGTGTGTGTGCTTGGCAGGTGTTACAGGGATAGGCAGCAAGGCCGTGCTGACACAGGTACCGTACATACAATATATACCTACTAAACTACGTTACCTACTCATTATTTATTGAAGGAAAGTGTGGAATTGAGGTTCCAGCAGGCAATTGTTTGTCTCCGTACAAAGCATTTACATTCATTATAGCAGATTTTTAAAGAGCAAGAACTGCTGCAGTATTTTATTGTTATGTATGCTTTAAACTAACATCATAAATAAATGTCTAAGTGTAACATACAAAATATGGCGTAAAATTATAAAAATGTTATGTAATTGTGTATAAGGTTGAAGAATGTAAAAAATGTTCGTCACACAGTCATGGGTGAGTTGCTATGACCAGGCAAACAGCCACGTCATTGCACAGACAGTTACGTCATTGCACGGAGCGCTATGTATGGGTCACAGCCACCTCGCACAGTTGAAAGGAACAAAGGAGGAATACCCTAAACATTACTGGGAAGAGTAGAGCCGCTGCCTGCCTGCACCTTGGCCTCAGCACAAAGTCGTCTCCGGTTTTTGTTGTCTAAGGTCAAAGCTTTATAATATGCCCCATTAAAACACAATGGCTGGTTCTGTTAAAGCCATTGACAACACTACCACGGCAGCAGAGCGCGTGTGGAGCTTATATAGGGTTTGTTTGCCTACCATCTCCTCGCTATAATCTTGCATCGCTTGGGTTGCCAGCAGAAAAAAGATTAAGAAGGCTTATTATACTGTTTACTGCCAGTACAAGGATAAGGGACATCAAACTTCTGCTGACTATGCATAGAAGGTTTGGTCTAATTTTGCAGAACAGGAACTGCTACCAGTACATGGAGGTCACCAAATTCTCCAAGCAATGTTCTTTTAAGTAGGATGTTCGAAGGCGAGACACTCTTTGCAATACTCCTTTCAAGCAGTAATGACCACGTCTATTCATACCGTTCTGCTTGGTTCCTATGTATAAGCCTTATGTTACTAAAAAAATTAAAAACTAGTCTCTTACATAAACTCAAAAAATAAAAGAAATAAAAAAAAAATATATCTGTGTGTTACAATGAGTTACAATGAAGCATGATGGGAGTTTTCTGAGACTGTACGCATGCATGATACAGTGCGGCCACGACCACGGGCGGCAGACGACTGTTGAGACCGAGGAAGAGTTGAAAGCATGAGGGAAACAAGGAGGGGACGTGATGGGGCCGACTGTCAGGCAGTTTGTCAATGAAAGCGAGAGAGAGCGAGAGAGAGAAAGAGTGTGTGTGTATGTGTATGTGTGTATGTGTGTGTGTGTGTGTGTGTGTGTGTGTGTGTGTGTGTGTGTGTGTGTGTGTGTGTGTGTGTGTGTGACGGTTATCTCCTCACCAACGACCACCCCTCGGCATTACCTTCTTTGGAGCGGCCTTTCTTCTTGTTGGTTTCCTTCTCCTGTAAGAAAAATAATACTTGCGTCAATACAGTGAACAAGAACACCACATCACAAATAAAAAAAAAAAAAAAAAAAACTAAGACATAAAAGGCAATTTTAAATAGTTTCATAATTAATCCTGTAAATTATGAATAAAATGTAATACATATGCTGAAAGTGTAATAAAGCCTGAGTAAAGTTCACAGCGTCGCCTCCCTCAAGTTAGAGGAATACTAGACAGGAAAACAAAGAAGTTAATTCAATAAAACTTGGTGATAATTGAAGGAACTTGTTGGAAATTTGTGCTGAAGTTGGCAAAAACACATGAGGCCTTTATATACATATACACAAATATATATATATATATATATATATATATATATATATATATATATATATATATATATAATATATATATATATATATATATATATATATATATATATATATATATATATATATATATATATATATATATATATATATATATATATATATATATATATATATATATATATATATATTGCATAAGAAGCAAACAAGCATCAAACAACAAGTAGCCAAAAGTTTCCTTGTAGACGTAGCAGGGTGGGCACGAGGCGCCTGCACGAGGCCCACGGGAACCTCACTAAGCAGGACACATTTCGAAGTTGCCGCAACTGAGGAATGTTCCACACTAAAGCTCAACACTACTATGATACATTTGCAGCAGAACTACGCAATGAATGCAACGGCTGTAAGCTGAAGAAACTATTTGCATCTCAAAATATTAACATATAACTCCTTAACAGCTGCAGGCTGTCATTATAGACCACAGCAGAGTGTGAGCCTGTCAGCACCTCAGTGGTGCCTATCTCGCCATGCCAAGACCAGGTGTTCCTCAACTAGTGGCGCTGCTGTTGGTGATATTCATTATCGCGGGAATCACACAAGACAGTGTTCATGCTGCTTTGCAGGTAATACATACCATCAATGCAGCTGCATGCCAAGACTCCGAAGCTGTTAGCGACCGGAAGGTCTGTACAATACTCAGCCAAGGCCCGCCAGGTGTTTGTTAAGTGTGCAGGGATAGGATCCCCAGTGTACAGGTGCAGAGTAGGGCGTGAGGGGGACAGGGTCTGGTTGGTTATTGTTGTTAAGGTTTATTAACATACTCATCTATGGAACATTTTCGTTCTAGTCATGTGATTCATATGCTGAAGACTTGGCACAAGGACACCTCACGCCTGAGCTGTGTCCCTAAGGCTCTCACCACCGCCACCCTCGTCTCGTCCCGCGCCAGGTTGCTTCACAACTATACAGTAACTCTCTAACTTCAGTAATAAATTTTATCATACATTTTTAACAGACATTCTCTCTGCTACCGCTTGAAATAATTTTATTGTGCGTTTGTTGTCTCTTACAACTTTATTTTGGCCTGCCATTGTCCACACACACACACACACACACACACACACACACACACACACACACACACACACACACACACACACACACACACACACACACACACGTATACTGTTTGCCCAGCAGTTCCGGGGTGTTCCATCAACACCTTAGGGCTGTGGTCGGCAACAGCAAGCCGAGCTATTTGGAAACTTCAGTAACACGACCATTCGAGGTACTGTACCAAGAAGAAAACCATTCTCAGAAAAAGGAAAACTTAAAGCAGTATCATGCAGAAGCAAGCACAAGGATGTTGCGCGGAGTCGCTGAAGAAAACCAACTGCGGTCACCTCCTCATGGGAAAGTAGGACTACAGCACCCGAACACTCAGGGTAATGGAAGGAGACTGAGTCAACTTAGCTGTAGTTCAAACAAAGCTTCAGACAACTCTACATACATTTATCCTCGTGCAGGTAACAGGATTTAGTTAGGGCGGACAGCAAGCAACCTCCCATCACCTTTTTATTCTTAGTGTTATTAGATGCCATGTCCGGCGAAGAAGAACGCTCCTGATTGGATGAAACTTGTTGACCCTGACCAATGGGCGTTGAGGGGGTGGAGCCGTTGCTTGTGGCCCCGCCCCCGTTTGCCTTGTGATTTGGCGGGCGGGGCATGACTGTTCGGGTTTTCGGTCGCCGCCAGCCCTGCAAAGTGACAGTACCCAACATAGGAGATAGCAGAGAAGGCCCAGTGAGAGGCCCGCCCGAAGGAGTGACCCGTACACCCAGCGACGCACCCACACAGCCGGACACACGATCCAGTGATGTAATACTGACTTGAGTGTTCCATAGGCTGTGAGTTTTGAGTGTGGGGGTGCCGCGGGGGTATCGAGGTGCCCTTGCTACACATGGAGAGTGATGTTACATGCAGGGAGTGAGGGAAGTGTGTGCATGAAGGGGTGTTGGAGGGTGCAAGGGAGAAAAGGATGGGGGTTATGGGGTTAGGCTATATACTACCCATCAATTAATCTCGACTAATACTAAAAACTATATATAATCCTGTTTATATGAAAAAGAAACAGGAATATGCTTGAGGGCAACTAACATCTTAGCCTAAAAAAAAGGCACTATAGATCCATAGTAAAAAAAGTATATGGGTGGAAGAGGAGGAGAAGAACACAACCTGGAAATAAAGCAATATATTACAGCTCGTCAAGAAGGGCGCCACACAGGAAAGTCACAATCACTTACAGAGGTCTCAGTCACCCCTGCCGTCACCATCCTCCCTGTGACAGTGTGTGTGGAGGGAGGAAGAGGAGGAGAGGGGAGGGAGGGGGACCACCTGTCACAAGGAAGGTCGTCCCCAAGGACCCCCAACGCCCCTCCCTCACTCCAACCTCAGATAAAAAAGGTCCGTTAAGGTTCACTTCAACGTCACTCTCACGACAGTCACTTAGTCTGTTCTTTTTAGGACGATATACCGACACACACTTCTGTTTTCTTCTCTCTCTCTCTCTTTTTTTTTTCTTTTTAGTCCACTGAATCTTTCCTCGGAACTGATCGCTGTTCTCTGCGTAAACACAACAACAATAAGGCAACAAAACAACACTATAACCACACGTATCCGTACTTCACGATTTAGTCCTTGTTTTCGTGTGTGTGTGTGTGTGTGTGTGTGTGTGTGTGTGTGTGTGTGTGTGTGTGTGTGTGTGTGTGTGTGTGTGTGTGTGTGTGTGTGTGTGTGTGTGTGTGTGAAAACAATAAAATGTTAAAGAGGAGGAGAAAGAGGAGAAGGAGGAGGAGGAGGAGGAGGAGGAGGTAATGGGGGATAGACCAGAGAGAGGCAAAGTGAGCGAGGAAGGGACCGGAAGCTCACTGGAGAAGCGGATAAGAGGGAGACAACAACCTCAACCGATTACAGATTCTCTCTCACTCACTCTTTCTCTCTCTCTCTTTTTCTCTCTCTCTCTCTCTCTTTCACTCTCTCTCTCTCTGACGGTCAACTACGGGAATAGCAAGTGATAGCGGCGGTAATTTTCCTTTTTTTCAAACAGCTGACCATAATTTGTGCTTCCTCTCTCTATATGACTCCCCTCACTATCTCCCCTTCCCTTCGCCCATCACCTGCCGTTACCATGACAACCTTCAAACATACTCTCCCCAAAATCCCCGCCACGCCCTCCCGTCCGCCCGCCTACCTGCTCTGTCTGTCTGGGATGAACGTGCTGGCGTCAGGATCACGCAGACTAAACAGATAAGACTGAAATCATGTACACCACTCCATACACACACGCACACGCGCGCGCATACACACACACACACACACACACACACACACACACACACACACACACACACACACACACACACACACACACACACACACACACACACACACACACACACACCAACAAAACCTCTACTACTCCTAATACATTTTTTTCCCTTTCGATTTCAGTCTCATGGTCGATCTTATGTTTCTTATCATCAAAATGTTCTCATATTCATAGGAAGAAGGACGAGAATGTGTTGATATATATATACTCATTTGATTATTTCTTTTTATCATATAGTTCAGTGAGAGAAACAACTATAAGCAAGAGAGAAGTGTTAGTATGAGATGAAGAGTTGTTTTGAAGGCAGACAAGTAACAATATAGCGTGATGATATGGGCACCTTTCTGGTCTTTTTTTTCTGGGTCGGGTTGAATCAATACATCGACCAGACACTTATAGCCATCCCCCCCCAAAAGCCGCAGCCACTTGTTTCCTCCCGCACACACCGCTGTCTGGCACCCCACCACGACCCAAGACATCGCATCGCACGCACACCACACTACGTACCACACCACCACACCATACCACACACGGGTTTTGGAGTTAACCTGTATTTGACTTAATTCATCTTTCGTTTTCTTTTTCTTATTATTCTCCTTCTTCTTTATCACCACGTCCTCCTCCTCCTCCTTCGCTCATAAATTTGCTAACTTAAAGTGATGTATATTATATTATATCTCCTTCTTTATTTGTTTGTTTACTTTAGTTTACGTTTCACGCAGCAAGATTTTCTCTCTTTCTTATTCACTCACGTCTCACCACCACCACCACCACCGCAATAAGCTCACATCACCGAGATACACCACCACTGGCTACTCCACCACCACCACCACTACCACCTCGAGCATCACAACAACTACGAGGCGTCACACACAGCACCACCGTCACTCACTGGCACTGGCACTGGCACCACCAACACCACCACCAGCACCACCGCCGCCGCCACTAGCACGGACACAGCCACCGTCACAGCCACGCGCATACTGGCACTTGGCGGCAGGTGTGAGCCTGGAGCCGCAGCGTGAGACTGTACTGGTGGTCCTGGCGCCGAGCAATGCTAGTGGTGGTGGTGGTGGTGGTGGTGGTGGTGTGGTGGTGGTAGCATGAGACATCATAACATTAGTGGTATTAAGAAGCAATGAAAGACTTATTATTTAAACTAGTAACGTTGATTTTGAGGGAGAGGGAGAACTCATATCTGTGACACACACACACACACACACACACACACAGGACATGTGAGAGGGGACTACACACTTCCTCCTTCAGGACTCAAGGAAGGGCACGAGGACACGCCTATATATAACTTTGACGAGCTTCCTTTACTTTCTTTTGTCTCTTTCTCACTCTCGTTCTTTCCTAAACACTGCGGTGAAAAGTGCGCCGTGGAAACACAACAACAACAACAAAAATAACAAAGGGTTACGAGGCGAGGCAATGAGAGCAAGGGAAGATATGCGACAAAGAGAATACAGACGAACAGAGAGAAGGTGAAGAGGTGTGTGAGGAGGAAGAAGAGGAGGAGGAGGAGGAGGAGGAAGAGAAAAAAGAGGATTATAGGCGAGGAAAGAGAATAAAAGAGAGAGAGAGAGAGAGAGAGAGAGAGAGAGAGAGAGAGAGAGAGAGAGAGAGAGAGAGAGAGAGAGAGAGTGTGTCACGTGGTCTTATACGACACTGACTCACGTTACTGATCCCTATCCTGCAGTAGTAGAACAGCTGCACTACTCCACGCACACACGCACGCACACACATACACACACACACACACACACACACACACACACACACACACACACACACATACATACATACACACACACACACACACACACACCACACACACACACACACACACACACACACACACACACACACACACACACACACACACGCGCGACCTCGTACTACGCCATAGCGTCCTTAACAGATCATCTCTCTCTCTCTCTCTCTCTCTCTCTCTCTCTCTCTCTCTCTCTCTCTCTCTCTCTCTCTCTCTCTCTCTCTCTCTCTCTCTCTCTCTTGGCACGCCACAAAATACACTAAACCAATTCTCCAAACACCATCTACACACACACACACACACACACACACACACACACACACACACACACACACACACACACACACACACACACACACACACACACACACACACACACACACCAATTCCACAAACCGAGAGCAAGAAAAAAAAAACATCATTAAAAAAAAAAGAGAGAAAAAGCACATGGAAAATCTAACAACACTCCTATTTTTTTTTTTTTACCTTGTCACTCATTCCTCATTACACGCCTTTACCACCTTGCCTCAACGTCCTTTACATTCTATACATAACTTCCAAGGGCGTTGCTAAGGACGCAGACTTCCTAGGGCGTGGCAAATCAAGGCTTGTTAGATGTTGCCAGAAAGGTAAGGCAGGTGGACTGGGCTAGCTTCGTACACTCCGTTATTAACCCGGCAGGTGTGTGTTTAGGGGAGGAGGGGTGGTGGAGGGAAGGTTGAGGGTAGAGGGAGGAGAGAGGGGTCGTGGTGATGGCGGGGTGTGGGGGTGTGGAGGGGAGGAATAGAGGAAAATACAGGATGAATATGAAGGAGAATTAATGCAACAACAACTGATGGGATACAGGAAGTGATAGGAAATGTAATATATATGCACGGGGAGGGAAGGGAAGGGAGGGTAGGATGAAAATGGAAAGAGAGGAAGGTGGAAAAATGAATGAATGAATGAGTCCGAGGAGATATAATGGAAAGGAAATCGAGGAGTGGAGGGGAGGAAATGAGAGGCACACATAGGTATAAGAGAGAGAAAGAGAGAAAGAGAGAGAGAGAGAGAGAGAGAGAGAGAGAGAGAGAGAGAGAGAGAGAGAGAGAGAGAGAGAGAGAGAGAGAGAGAGAGAGAGAGAGAGAGAGAGAGAGAGAGAGAGAGAAAAAAAAAAAAAGACCTGTCATAATGTTTGCTGATTACATCCCTTGCTCCCTCTTCCCTGCCCCTCCTTCCTTGCCCTCACCTTCCCCAATCAATACCAGTTCACCTGCATAGACTGACTAATGAATCAAACTACCTACGAACACCTATGAAGTGAGTCTGAGTGGTTCAAGTGGCACTGCAAGGGTCATAAGGTGAGTGGCACTGCGCTGGGAGGTATTTCGTTGATCGCCTTTAAGTCGCCACCCAACATTCTTAAGCCCGCCACTAAAATCTGGGACAGTCAGGAAATCCTCAACAACTTGCGTCACGACATTCAGGGTGCATATGGAGTGGGTGTTCACTTGAGAGGAACCCATGACGGAAGGGTGTGTGTGTATGTGTGTGTGTGTGTGTGTGTGTGTGTGTGTGTGTGTGTGGAGTGGTTAGCCAGCTTACCACAGCGGCACATCTGTTCAAATTATGGGTGCTTTACTTTCTCCTCCCACCCAGAGCCACGTGCATTCTCTTCCCCCCGTCGATCACATGCAAGCAGGTGAAGTTAATCTATGAAGCTGACCAGTGACATGATAGAGAAAAGCACAGTCAGCTTATCAGTCAAGGTCATATGTATAAGACCTTACTATTAGGACTTTCGCAGCCTCCTTGACTACTCTTCCTCTGAGTACAAGTCAAGAGGATGCTGATCTTACTATTACATAATCTGCCTCACCTCTATCTGCAGGGAGGAAAGAGGAGGAAAAAGGAGGGGAAAAAAGGTCATTGGTGGGGAAACAAGTGAGTGATAAAGTGATTCTCTCCACGACACTCCTACCCTCGCCTGAAGGAGGGAGTGAGGCGTTTACTAAGTCTTCAGCAAACTCCAGACAAACTGCTTGATTCCAGAACAAGTTGGAA
>JAXIVD010005828.1:0-2500 GCA_036785275.1 Cancer borealis
GACATACATAACACGTATTTAATTCAGTTTCTGTATCTGTATCTCTCTCTCTCTCTCTCTCTCTCTCCTCTCTCTCTCTCTCTCTCTCTCTCTCTCTCTCTTCTCTCTCTCTCTCTCTCTCTCTCTCATTCTCTCTCTCTCTCTCTCATCTCTCTTCTCTCTCTCTCTCTCTCTCTCTCTCTCTCTCTCTCTCTCTCTCTCTCTCTCTCTCTCTCTCTCTCTCTCTCTCTCTCTCTCTCTCTCTCTCTCTCTCTCTCTCTCTCTCTCTCTCTCTCTCTCTCTCTCAAGCAGCCTAAGGGGAAGTGCACGCGTTCTTGTTAAGCTAAATAGCAAAGCATCAAGTTAGTTTAATAAGCAAGTTGTATAAGGTTCATTAAGTCGTCTTATATACATTAACGAGAGCTCAGGGTCCGGTTAGCATACCCACTACTTTCTCTACCTTATATGGGAGTGAATTTCCACACCTGTACCCTTCTCCAGGTAAGAAGTTATACTGGTAGTTTGGAAAGGTAATAGTATATGTGTAGTTACTAACGTCGACTTGATATATATGTGTTAACCTTTCACTTTTTATGTCTTTTTAACCTTGAAATTATGGTAAGGAATAGTTGTTGATGTTTCCTTTTGTATTGTTGTCACGTGGATTAGGAATGGATGTAAGGTGAGGTTAGTGGATGAAGGGACGAAGGAAGGTGATACTGTAGGAGGTTGAAGTCCCTAGGGGTGCATCCTGCCGCCCCCGAGGGAGAGAGAGACTTCGATGCTCCTGTAAATACACATCAACATAAAGTGCGATGTTGAGGGCTGTTGGTGATGCATAATTGATGTGTGATGTGTCGAGGTGGTGATGTTGTGGTGGTGTTGTTTTTGTTTCTCGTTCTGTTGGTGTTAGTTTCCTTGTGTTTCGTTTTGTTGTTTGGTTTTATTATGTGTTTTATGGATGTGTTTATGTATCTCTGTAGTGTTTTTGTTTGGATAGAAAACTGGCCATTGTTTTTTTAAGTTTAATCGATATTTTTTTTTACATAATACTTTTAGAGCGCGCAATCACACGCACGCACTCACACACGCACGCACGCACACACGCATGCACTCACTCACGCACGCATTCACCAACACTTAAACACACACACACACACACACACACACACACACACACACACACACACACACACACACACACACACACACACACACACACACACACACACACACACACACACACACACACACACACATAGCAACAGTTATGAGTTACTTTCACCTTAATTCCCACACGGACCCACACCTTAAGCTCTTTCTCCTTCCTTCCCTCCCTCCCTCTTTTCCTCCTCCTCTTCTTTATTACCTCCATCTATCCATACCCACCTACCCATCTTACCTTTCCCTCCCTCCCTCTCTCCCTTGCTACCCTTCCTCCGTATCATCTATCACTTTTACTCCTTCTCTCCCTTTCTCCCTCCCGTCCTCTATACCTCCCCTTCACTGCATACCCTCATTTCCCTCTCTCTCTTATACCACCTTCAGGAGTGAGGGATGAGGGAGTACCACAGAGCGTGTTGTTAGTCCTACAGCAAAATTATACACGCCCTGTCCATCCTTTCAACGGGATACTATTGAATTGAAATCCTTTTGGCACTTATTGTCGGCCACAGGATATCCTGGACCCATGGGATGCCTGGCACATAGCACAATGGGAGGAACTATGCAGGATAAACCTCGTCACTGCTGTAGTTGTGAGGTTAATGTGTATGGGTAGTGGTATGGAAGGTGGGGGTCGTTACATCCATACCTCGCTCCCCCTACACCTTTTTGTTTGCCCGCTGCGTTACTGAAATGCACGCGATAATCTGACAGGATGTGGTTTTTTTTATATTGTTTTATTTTCATGTTTTATTAACCACTAATTGTTGGATTTAGTCTCAGCTGTTGAACACGTGTTGGTGAAGGAGAAAAAAAAGTGGAGTAAGTCGTCTTGTGTGTTGTGGTGAGTGACGTCATGGCGTGTTTGGAGGTCAATGAAGGAGTTTGACCTCATGTGTGTGATTGCGTTTATTTAACTCTATTTTTTGACCCTAAAGTGCGGGTTCAACGGTCACTTTAACGGGGTGGGTGTGAAGGGAGAGATTGCAACGTTCCCTCTCGCCTCCCATCACGTTAAGAAACAGCAAACAACCGCATGTAGTGTACGCAGAAAGTTCCTCACCGATTACTTATTTTATTGCGAAAAACGAAAATTAAGGTCGTAAACCATAGGTAAAAAAAACGTAATATTCTCTGCTCATTCTCACGCCTGTTTGTATGTAAGTACACGCTTGTAGCAGGTCGTAAAACGCTGAGTAATAATATACTCGTCGTAACATTACCGTCAGATTTCTCCCGCTCTTACCCGCTTGGCCAGGAAAGTATAAATAGGAGGCGACGGCGGCTAGACAATTCACTCCCTGGCCGATTGTCGAGGCAGAAGGATCTCAAGGGAAGCGAGGTAGGCCAGGCAGGT
>JAXIVD010005828.1:7500-12500 GCA_036785275.1 Cancer borealis
AGAGAAGGGATAAAAGAGAGAAATTGACAAAAAAGTGGACGTACAATCTAATAAAGTAACAAAACAATACAAAACTAACCCAATAAAAAGAAGAAAATTGAGACACAATTACAATCTGTATAACTGGAACAAGAGCGCCATCATAGGAGGGGGAGGGGGGGGGGCAAGAGAGGGGAGGGAGGAGAGAGGGAGAGAGAGAGAGAGAGAGAGAGAGAGAAAGCTGTTAAGGGAGGGAGGGGAGAAGGGTGAGGTGTAAACACTCACACCATTCTCATTTTGGTGACTTGTACGTGTTGGTTCCTCATCACTTACTGCTCCTCTAACCACCACCATCACCACCACCACCACCACCACCACCACTAGCAACAAAACACGTAACATAACCACCATAACACCTCCATTATCAGGTGTGACTTAAGTAGTGTTACCTGTCGTAAAATAAACAAGCCTTAGGTGACAGGAGGAGGACAATAAATAAATAAAATTGCACGTAAAACAAAAGTCTTTTACAGCTGCACATATACACTGGTCTCTCTCAGCTGCACGTCATTGGAGAAAGCGAGTCACATCCTAGATTTCCCTTGTACTCCAGATCCACGCGAGAGGATGTTCACCCCAATCAAAGAGGCTTAGATCACTTATATTCTGTTGAGATAAATACCAGTGTTTCTAAAAGTACTCGTCTCTTGTTTATTATGATCTCTTGGTGTCATTAATACATGTTCCCTTGACGTGTTTTATGTGAAGGGAAACTGTATTATTTTTGTTAACTAAGAATTACGTTAATTTGTGTTTTTTTTTTTACAGAGGAGGATGAGGGCGAGGCTGAAGTGTTGCCTCCATATGAATGTAAGTTATTTATTTGTTTTATTTATATAGTGTAGTTTACCTTGATTATGATTGGAAATGTACTAATATATACTCGATTTTTTGGTTTATCTCAGTCTCCGTATCAACATCTAAAAGAAAACGTAACATGGACTACAAATCACGTATATAAACATAAAACCAAGTAGAAATACAACTACATTATGTTATTCTATTTAATCTATCCACATCATTGTATTTCTTAACTTGCATGAGATTCGTTTGTATTAATGCATGTTTTTGGCGCCCACAGACCCAGCATCAGCTAAAGGGTGTGTCTACTACTGTTCTTATGAGGGTTCAACGTACTGCTGCGCCAACACCTCTATGCCTGGTGAGTGAAGGAGTGTGTGGGTGAGGGAGTGAAGGAGGAAGGGAGGAAGGAGGAAGGGTATGATAGAAGATTAGGTATGAAAATTGAAGGAGAGTAAGATGGTTGATGCATTGATTTTTGGGTGACAAGTGAGTGGTGGGAAGTAATAGTTTTCTTTTGTTCTCTCTCTCTCTCTCTCTCTCTCTCTCTCTCTCTCTCTCTCTCTCTCTCTCTCTCTCTCTCTCTCTCTCCATTTATCCTTGTTTTCTTACTAATTCTATACATTGTGTGTTTACATTTTAGTCTATTCTCATCGTTTCCTATGTCTTGTTCTTATTTATTCTATCTTTCACTTCATTTCTTCTATACATTCTTTATTATCTCCACTCTCTCTTCTATTCTCGTAGTTATGCCTATTCCTCTTCACTTGCTTTCTCTATCTAGTTTCCATTGCGCATCAGTATTTTTTTGTTTCCTTTTTATTCCAATCCTTATATAGATACATCATTTTCCTCACTTAATATGTCTTTTTTGTTGCATTTTCCACGTAATCGGTTTCCTCCCATGTCCCTCCCCTCCCCTCCCTCCTCCTTTTTTTCCACATAGAATAAATTACCTGGATGGAAACGCTTTGTTCAGCAAAGAGGAAAATCAAAGTAATTAGTAGCACACATCAGTTAATGGCAACAATTTGATTAGTTTTATCATCCGTTATCATTACCACATGTAGCGAACCACTCATTATTTACCACTATAATGACGGATCCCATTACTACTACTACTACTACTACTACTACTACTACTACTACTACTACTACTTATATTACTACTACCTCCCCACAGTTCCGCAGAGCCACGAGCCCACGAAGGCCGCTGTCCTGAAGAAGGCGAACAGCTGTGCAAATCTACAGGCATCTTCCTCTATACCAAGAAATCCAAGGTAAGCAGGACAGGTGACCAGGTGAAGGTGAGGTTAATTAAGGCATCAAAATACAGTGCAGTTTATTTTGTATTAGTGGAGGTTGTATGACATGTTGTATAAAGTTTTTTTTACTATAGTTTTCGTGAGGTAAACTTTACTTTAGTGGAATTTCTGGATGGCGTCACTGCCTCTACACAGGACGTCAAGAGGAAGTATGGCAAGGAGTAGCCATTAAGCAGCAGGAGGAGTAGCAGTAATAGGAGGATTGAGAGGATTGAGTAACTTGTTATTTTCCTTAGACGGGAAGGACCTCGGGATCGCTTCTTCTGGCGCAGAACGATGGCAAACAGCAAGCTTCCTGCGCCTCTGAGGCTACTGTGCAGGGACGGAGAAGTGTTGTCCTCGCCGCAGTGTGCGCGGAAACACATCTGTCTGAAGAGCCTGGCGAAGGGAGGAAGAAGTAGAGTAGGTTAAGTGACCGGCAACATAGAGGAAGCGAAGGAGAGGAAGAGGAAGATGTACAAATTAACGTTGGTTTATCCCTCCCCTCGGAACCAAATCAAGAGGGAAGGGATTATTTTTCTTCTTGAGTGCTTCCTGGCGTGAGGACAGAAGGGAAGCCGCGGCTCTGGTTTCGTCTGCCCCTGTTATGAGCTTCTGTATACAAGTGATGATCCTGCCTGGCTCGCGTGTGTCGACGACGCTTTAGGTAAGAGAGCAGTCAACAAAAACACAATCCCAGGACCCAGATACATAAAGCACTATTGTTAGGCAGCCCAGACCCTCGCCAGTTAGTACCTGAGGACACGAGGCTTCATTTAGGGGATGAGGTTGTATTTTCCTTTCCGAAGCATTGAGGTGCCAGGTCTTGCCTACCCCCTCAGTACGTCCTCTGTCATCCTAACTTCACTCCTCGTCCTGTACTGATCAGATCCTGTGGTACTAGTCCTACACACGCCACTGTTATGTGTTTTAGATAGATACATTGTTGTTGTTTTTTGTAATATTGTGCACATTGTTTCATCAACTTGAAATGTTTTTGTTTAATATATTCCAACCTGATCACCGCGAGGCTGTTTGAAGCACCCAGGGTATGCTGCTTGGTGGGGGTGTGTGGCACGGAAGTGTGATGTTAATTAAAACTATTACTGATGTTCCGAGTACCCTAGACTGAGAGAGAGAGAGAGAGAGAGAGAGAGGAGAGAGAGAGAGAGAGAGAGAGAGAGAGAGAGAGAAAGGGGAGAGAGGGAGAGAGAGAGGAGGAGAAGAGGAGAGTGGAGAAAGAGAATTTCCCTATCACAGTATTACGTCAAGAAATCCCATCATATTTCAACCTCTTTTCCTACAGCTATTCTCTCTCTCACTCTCTCTTCTCTCTCTCTCTCTCTCTCTCTCTCTCTCTCTCTCTCTCTCTCTCTCTCCTCTCTTCTCTCTCTCTCTCTCTCTCTCTCTCTCTCTCTCTCTCTCTCTCTCTCTCTCTCTCTCTCTCTCTCTCTCTCTCTCTCTCTCTCTCTCGGATCCCCTCAAAGCGTCGATTGTATTCCATGTTGATGAGAACCTTGCATTAGTAATGGATGAAAATGATGATGACTCGTTCCAATCATCCAGACAGAACTCTCTACTCGGGCTCGTGGACAGCTCAGCCGGGAGGGGGCCGACCAAGATGCCATCAGTCGCCAGCCTCAACAATACCCAGGCTGCTATCTCTCGTTCCCTTCGTTACTCCGTCAGAAAGCATTATTTGTTATCTTTATCTGGGTTTGGGTGCCTGTGCCTGTGTCTGTGTCTGTTGTGGTTAGGTGTGTGTGTGTGTGTGTTGTGTGTGTGTGTGTGTGTGTGTGTGTGTGGTAACGTGAAAGGTCTTTTTAGGGTTGATATATACTACCTCATGACCCAATTATCTTACTTCATCAAGGAGACAAAAGGGAATGGTCACAGCCACTACTGACAATTGAAGGGGTCAATCAGAATTCACAACCATTTTCTACTTCTTGTGTTTTGTGCGACGGACCAATCATCAGTTTTATCTATATTTCATTTCCCTTATCGCTGTGTTCGTGATTTGTCTATGACTTGGGTTCAGTTATTTATATAAGTTTTTTCTTCTCTGTTGCTGATAGAGATTCCTACCTATTAGCATCTATTTCTTTTTCATAATTAAAAATAAAGGAAAGGGTGAGGAGGAAAAATGTGTCATCTCTACAATATATATTTAGGTGGTAACTCTGTCCTCACTGGTAACTAAATGCGTTGCTCGGATCAACTCTGCCCTCACTAGTAACTGCGTTTGTTCGGATCACCTATTCGAGGCTTCAGTGAGTGTTTGAATGGTAGTTTATTTCGGGTTCACATCCGGGAAGTTTGAGCCTCAATCTGGTAGACAGACGGCCGCCATAGTGTGTATGTGGGCGGACTTGAGCTGTGATCGCGTGGTAAAGTACATTTTAACCTGTGAATAAACTTATCGAGGGACAACGGAGTGACGCGTAGTGGTATATTGGTGTGTTCGAGAGCAAGATGGGCCGCCACGCACCGGCAGGAACCCCGAGGTGAGACTAGAAGTGTGAGGTGAAGGTGTGTGAGGCCGGGGTAGTGGTGGTGGGAAGTGGACGAGGGGAGGCTGGAGAGTCCTGGGTGTCAATTCAGTGCTAATTTTTTTCATTATTGCTGTTGTGGTAATTATGTGGATGATATGTGGTGAGGTATGAGGCTGCATGTTGATGTGGTGGGTGAGGTGTGTGGTGGGTGATGACAAGGCGGTGCGGCCGAGTGTGGGTGGAGGGTTGCCACGTGTCAAGTGAAGCAAATTGAAGTGAACTCCAATAAAAGGGTTTGTGTGAGGCAGAGTGTTGGGGAGGAAATTACAAGTCATAGCGGGTACAAAATCCTACACGAAAG
>JAXIVD010005828.1:17500-26993 GCA_036785275.1 Cancer borealis
CTATTACTTTTTATCTTTTTTCGAAGGGAGGAAACAATTAATGCAAGGCTACACGCACTATGTCAAAAGTAATAAACGAAATAAACAGGAAATTGAATAAATGGTCATGTATGAACAAGAATCGCAATTAACGCATACGGGCTTAATTCTTTCTGTTTTCCTTTATATTATTTTTTCCCTCCTCGACGGGGGGATCGATGAAAGGCGCAGCAATAAGTGGAGGAGCGAGGATCCTCTACAATCCTATTTGCATAAAGAATCCATTAATAAATCCTTTATTAATATCTGCATCATTTGCCACCATTGTCATTAGGCGTTTTTTGTCGACATCTGACGCGACCAACACAGTGAGCAGAGGACGAGATGGGCGGCTCTGCGGGCGTGCTTGCGAGGCTCTGGCGTAAGGGAAGGATAGGAGGAAGGGGAGGAAATAGGCTGAAAGATAGCTATGTATGTAAGGAGAAGCATAGAAGTAGAAAGGGAAACATACACGACAAGGGGAAATAACTGATCTTTGAAGAGGAATAGGAGGGGAAAAGGGAAGGTGAAGGTGGTTAAGGGGAGTGTGTGTGGCTGAACAAAGGGAAGGGGAATGTTTTGTGGGTGTAATGAGGTGGAAGCATGTGGTGTTGGGGGAATAAGATGGGGGTCTAGGGTGTAGGGGTGACTGTGTAGTGTGAATAATAGGAGAGAGAGAGAAGTAATATAAGAAAGGAGGGAGAAATGAGGCGGTGAAGGATGGCTATTGATGAAATGAAATATAAAAAGGCGATAAAATAACAAAAAGAGGAAAATCTGCGGGAAAATAGATATAAACAACAGAATTAATACAGCAAATAATATATGATAGTAACGTCTAATACAATATAGATAGCAACACATAATCGATCAGTGGGTGTCAGTAGGCAGATAGCGAGGGTGTGCACCAAGTATTCTTCATCGTCATCCTACCTCAAAGACTAACACGACTACTAGAGGGTCGCCGCTGTAGTCTTGAAAGAGGAGCCTCGTGCTGGAGGAGGCTGGAGGGCGTTGCAAGGCTGTTTGAGCATCGGTAACACAGGCGGCGTGAGGGAGGCAAGAGGAGTCGGAGGATGTAACCAAACTTTACTCTTCCTCTTACCTGCTCGTCCTCACCTTTCCCGTCCTCACCTTTACCCCTTCTCACCCTCCTGTCGTCTCCTCCTCCTCCGCCTTCATGTTTAGTTTCCTCCCATCTCCTCCTCAGTTTTACCTCCATTCTCTAATCACTCCTACTCTTCCCTCCTCATCCTTCACGGTCACTGTTTGGTGGTATTCGTGTTTTCATCGGGCTGCGTAACTAGACAATTCCTTTTGGTATTAAAGTTTGCTTTGAAAAGATGACTCCGTATCTTGAAGCGGGATTAAGGGAAAAAAAAGTTGTGTAATGTTTGGAACGCACATTTCTGTTGCTGATGTCGACAATACTCTGCTCAATGGAGGCACAGATCATTAAAATCAAAATATGATCTATACAGCCAGACTGACGAGTAAAACAAGACGCAATCAGTAGCCGCCGCTGCTTCGTGCTACAAGAACAACGGAACAGCCTCGTCCACACAAATTCCTTTGCATTGTGAACCAAAAATGAGCAGCCTTTGGCCGGCCACAAAATGAAGATTCCCAAATAGCTCCAATTACCAGTGTTTAGTTCTGAGATCTGCACGCTAATTCTGGCATAACAAGCAACCCACGCAATACATGCCTCATATATATGTATATATATATATATATATATATATATATATATATATATATATATATATATATATATATATATATATATATTTATTTTTAATGTGTGTAAGTGTGTGTAAATGTTTGTACAGATATAGATGATTCAAATTATTATTATGAATAAAACAAATTCGTTATTTTGTCAAGAGTAAGCAAATACATTTTTCATACAAATTTCATAATGTTTTTCTTTTCGTAAGTGTGGTCCTAGATTAGTTCCGAGAAGCTGGTATTCTATTACTGTATAAAGAAAGGCTTCATCCAAACCGTGCACCATAATTATCATTCTGTCTCATTATAATTTCTATCATAACTTTCTCTCCCGTCTTCTCTTCGCTTCTTGTGTGAACTTTACCTGAAAGATCATAAAGATGAAATCAAACCATCGGTATTAGACACCTTCAATTATTCATTAGCATTCCACATCTTCATCACAAATCAGGAACTCGGAAGAACTAAAATTAAATAAAGATAATAAAAAAAAACTACAATATTTAATAAAGATAAATTTAAATGAAGAAAAAAATACATGAAAACGTGATCAAAGAGAAGAGGAAGAGAGAAAAAAGCGAAAAATATGTATGAGAGAGAGAGAGAGAGAGAGAGAGAGAGAGAGAGAGAGAGAGAGAGAGAGAGAGAGAGAGAGAGAGAGAGAGAGAGAGAGAGAGAGAGAGAGAGAGAAAAAAAAAAAAGAGCGAGAGCGAGAGCAGAGAGAGAGAGAGAGAGAGAGAGAGAGAGAGAGAGAGAGAGAGAGAGAGAGAGAGAGAGAGCGAGAGCGAGAGCGAGAGAGAGAGAGAGAGAGAGAGAGAGGTCCAAGGGTGATTGTCCATTAGGAGCGTCCGCCCAGCTTTGAGGCCGGCGAGCACCATTCAGAATGCATTAGTAGCAATATTGGCAAAACATGCACCTCAATACTCGAGATGGAACCGACCGCAGGGCTAAATGTGTACGTACGACTGCCTGTGTGTAGCTATGTGCGTGTATGTATGTGTGTGTGAGGAGGAGTGGGGGAGGGAGTGCCGATAAGGAACGGGAGAGGGGCGGAAAGTGTGTGTGTGTGTGTGTGTGTGTGTGTTGTGTGTGTGTGTGTGTGTGTGTGCTGGATGGAGCTTGTGTGTAGGAAGAGAGAGAGAGAGAGAGAGAGAGAGAGAGAGAGAGAGAGAGAGAGAAGAGAGAGAGAGAGAGAGAGAGAGAGAGAAAGAGCGTGTGCGTGTGTGTGTGTGTGTGGCTGGGCTTGTGTTTCCAGGCGCGAGGCAACACTAATGTCGCCTGTAGTCTGGGTTTGTGTTGCTTGCTCGTGACAACACCGCTGATGAAATTTTGTTCGTGTTTTGAGTTTTTCTTTCCGAGAGAAAATTAAATTACAACGTTAAATAATTCCAATTTACCTATTTTTCCCTTTTTTTCCATATGGATCGACGTCTGGGAGAGAGAGAGAGAGAGAGAGAGAGAGAGAGAGAGAGAGAGAGAGAGAGAGAGAGAGAGAGAGAGAGAGAGAGAGAGACCTGATGGAGAGGATAAATACTTGAATGAATTGCGGTTGAACTAAGGTAGGGAGGAAAGAGACATGAGGGGACGGAAATAAATCTAATTCGTTTTGATGACCTAAAGCCATTAGTGGGAGAGGCTGTCAGCTCTACATGGCGTGATGGACTATGGTTTTCCAATAAGCAATTCACCCAAAAGTTGTTGATGTGTTTTCAAGGGAATCCATTTGAACCACATCGCGTAGACAGGAAAGTTATATTGAGTTTTCTGATAACTTAATTTGTACTTAGAATGGCGGGTTAGTCTTTAAAATTTCTGAGACAGTTATGTTTTTTCTTCCTTTTCTAACCTAAGTGGAAGGAGTGTTCATGAAATTGGTTAGAAAATATTATCCTGTAAAATATCAAATATCCTCAAGGAATGTATGTATCTCTGCCGGGTAATTGTGTAGAAAGTAGTATTTATCAACTATTTACCATGTGTGTGTGCGTGTGCGTGTGTTTGTGCGTATGTGCGTGTGTGTGTGTGTGTGTGTTATGGATCAGGGACGCGAGAATGAAAGGGTTGCATTAACAGATAAAATCGAGCTTAAGTGTGTATCGCCGAGGCAGGTGTCCAGTGAGGTGCAGGTGCCTGGTTTTGGGTGCAAAGTTTTGGGTGTCGAGGTCACGGTGGCCAATTTGTCCCTTTCAGTCTCTTTTTGCGGCAGTGAAGGAACACGAAGCAGCATGTTAGGGCGGCATCAATCCTCGCGGCCGCCCGTGAACACTGGCACAGGTTTATCAGTGTTGTTCAGACGACTGCTGTCCACGAGTCTTCATTTTAGGACTCCTTAGGGAAGCAAGAACTCAAAGCTTTGTCAGTAGTATCAAGATATGCGGCTGTTGAGTTCGTGGGTTTCTTACAAGCTTGTTGGCAAGAGGAGTGCAGTGAATTTCATGATATTCTCCGTCTTGCCTCTTTTAGCTTTACAGGAATATGGTGGTGTATATTTCCAAGATATAAAGTCCATCATAAGAGGAAGAGGCGTCTGTGAAGTGATTTTCTTATTTGACATAACAGATTGACTTGAAAGGCGATTCTCTGAGTTTGATGTGACGCTCGGACAGGCTGCTGGTGCCTTCCCGGGGTGACGGACCTGACCCATGAGTTCCTTAAGAAACATATCAAAGCTGTTTGTGAGGGACGCGGCGGCGGTGTCCGGGTGAGGGCGGCCGAGAATTGACACGGCGGCCTGCACAGAGTTCCCTCAGGCAGAAAGGAGAATCTGCCGACAGAATTCAGAACCCTTCCCTCCCCCCTAACCTGCGTCCCTTTTACCCTCCCTCTCGTTGCCAAATCTCCCTCCCAGTTCAAAATAGAAAAAAAGCTGCTGGAACACCGACAATTGGAACCGCCGAGCCGTGTCAGCGAGGCTCTGCACGGCGTGGTGGTTTGGGCTGATAATTTCCCGCATTAACATTTCGTCCGGCTACCTTTGGCGGCGTCCTCCGCGTCGCCCTGCTCAAGGTATTCATCCATGGCCGCCTTTCATCTCCCTTCCACTTGGTGTTGTAACATTTGAGCAAAGCGCCCACCTGCCACTTTTAACCCCGGCCATACCAGCACATTTTCCGTGATATGTGGATGGAAGTTGACGGCAGAATGTATAAAGAGGAAGTTAATGCCGCGAGAAATTCAATTATAACCCGAGTGGTGTTAAGCCCCGCGTGAGGGGGTCCCCGTCCTCCCTGCGAGTGCCAGAAGTCGTCTTGTGGCCGCAGGTTCTCTTGACTTACGAAATGTTTATCCAGAAAATCTTGGACACTTTTTTAATGGATCCTAAAACTTTCATGTCTTTGTGGATAAGTGCTATTATTTCTATGAGTCTCTGTGCCCTGTGAACGTTAAGTGCCGTGTCGCTCCCACTACCTGCGTTCAGAAGGGTATCAAAGTAAGCTGAGAGTAATGGAATAATGTGCGTAAGTGCAGTAAAGTGTCTGGCGTGAGAGGGATAAAGGGGAGGGAGGACGACAAAGCCAGAAATTGACCTGTTAGTTGGCGAGCGACCCAACCACCAGCACCTGTGTGTGTGTGTGTGTGTGTGTGTGTGTGTGTGTGTGTGTGTGTGTGTGTGTGTGTGTGTGTGTGTGTGTGTGTGTGTGTTTGTGTGTGTGTGTGTGTGTTTGTGTCTGTGTGTGTGTGTGTGTATGTGGGTATGTGGGTGTGTGTGTGTATGTTTGTGTGCGTGTGTGTGTGTGTCTGTATGTGTCTGTGTGTGTCTGTGTGTGTGTGTGTGTGTGTGTGTGTGTGTGTGTGTGTGTGCGTGTGTGTGTGTGTGTGTGTGTGTGTGTGTGTGTGTGTGTGTGTGTGTGTTGATTGGTTTTGTTGTGTTTTCTGTTTTGTGTGGTTGTTTCTTCCTCAAAAAGAAGGAAAAAAAGGTTGAATGACTTGCCGTAGAAGGAGGAGGAGGAGGAGGAGGAGGAGGAGAAGGAGAAGGAGAAGGGAAAGGAGCAGGAGGGGAAAGAGGAGGAGGAGGAGGGTGACGGCGGGTCCCTGAGCCTCTAGGATCACAGGCTGTAGGGAAGACTTCCTCCCAATAACGTAATGTATTGGTTTGTTCGTCCCAATGCCAATTCTCTTAAGAGGCAGGACGAGTGTGATCGGAGGGGAGGTGAGAGTGAGAGGCGGGAAAATGTTCTAAAAATGTGGAGGAGAGGTGGTAGGGGCGATGGTTCCTTTGGGGACATAAGACTGTGTCGTAGTGAGTGAGGCTACTGTGAGGAGGCTGTAGGAGTACTGGTGAGGAAGCTGTGGCAGGGATGTGGTGGCAGGCTGGGGAAGGGTGATGTAGTTGACTGTCATTGGCTTAAAAAAGTTAATGTGATGATTGAGTGTTTGATGCGAGAGTGTCACCATGACACCATAACGTTGACGTGTAACACTATTGTGGTTTTGCTTGTTTGCACCAGATGAGAGTTGTCTGCTGACAAATGATAACGTCATAAATACTCTGTCGAGGGTGGAGGAGAGAGGAAGAGTAGGATTACAACACGTCCCTCATGTTTATGGGAATGGATCATATCGTTGGGTGGGTTGGCGGCGGAGGTTGATGGAGGCGTGGCGTTGGTGTGGTGGCAGGGTTGAGGGGGTGCATTAGTGCTGCGTTCACTCCTGAAGCACATGTGATGCAGAAGGAAGCGTAGTCGTAATCAAAGACGTCAAGAATGAACAAAAAGTGCCGTGGTGGGCGCCCCTCGTGTCCCGAGGCATCGCGCCCCCCATGCTGGGAGACATATTTCACGTCAGCGTTGTAGAACACCGCGTCAAATTAAAGTCATAGGCGGAAATACTTTCCTTATAATTAATCTGTTGGTGTGCAGACCGTGGCGGCGGCGGCGGCGGCGGCGGCGGCGGCGGCTGCACCGGCGGGGACGGTCGCGGCGCGGCGGTGAAGTAAACAAGGTTAGGCGGAGGGCGAGTGGCCGACGCCGCCGCGCGTCACACCCACAACACACAGATTTATTCCACGTCATCAAACAAGTCGCCATTTGCGTTAAGCGCCTTAGAATGTGGGAATTTACATTTGACATCAGCAGAAATATTGCCTAAAAGAGTCTAACAGCCGCGACAGGCAAGGTCTCCATCCCGCCTTGCCCCTCCTGGCCAACATGGGCCTTGTGCCGGGGGCAACATGGCTCTTCCTCGCAGATCAACACCCGAGGCTTAGGTCGACTCGCGCACTGCCGTCTCTTCTCTCAGATCAGCATGAAAAAGTAAAGATTGGTTTATTTGCGGCCTTTTAATGGCTTTATGATAATGGTCGTGACAGCAAAGCGCCGAGGAAATGAAGAAAAAAGTGTGAAAAAGGAAATTAATTTTATATATGAGTAGTTTTGGCTCCATTTTCACCTTCACAAGAACGTCATCGTCGCCGGAGCAGTGCTTGGCCAGGCGACACTCTGCGAAACACGATACAAAGATATTCAGTTTCAATTCCGTATGTCGAAATGTAGTTCCGAATAGAATCTGTGTTGTAGGTCAAGGTGTAGTTGTCCAAGATAGAATTTCAATACTCTAAACCAAAACTTTACAGTGTATTTTATAGATACAAGTACTTCTGTCTCGTTTCGTATCCTGGAGACAGTAGGATTGCGATGGTGTATACATTTACTGATAAAACACACAACATATACCTTTATTATTGCAACTTTCATGTTAGAAAATATACTGCCACGTGTTCAATTTAAAAACAAAGTCATATGATGTAAATCTTTTTGAGGATATTGACTTTTAATCTTTAACCTTTATTTGAATATGCGAATGAAAAAAAACTTACACTTCTTATTAATACCAGAATATAAAGAAAGCAAGTCACCTTAGCATCATTACATAAACAAAAACATATATTCATGTTAGCTTTCCGTGTAATTAGTTTCTCCGTGTGAAAATAACTGAACTAAACGACTTTAAACTTGTGAAAAAAATACTAAATCATTGAGTCCCATTGAGCATTTGGTTCCAAGGTTGTCTTCTGTAGCTGAAAATTTGTTCTTACATCTTAGGTGAAAAAAAAACAAGAGTAGCAGGGGAGGGAGCCTGGAGGTGAGGAAGGGGAGGGAGGAGGAGTCAAGATGAAGGAGGAGGAGGAGGAGGGGGGTTGTGCCTTTAACCCTGATCTTCACACGTGTTTATTTGATCAGTAAAGAGTGATTTTCCGTCACTTAATTTCGTCTCTTATTGAGGAAGTGAATTTTTCTTCCTCTTCGAATGGATGTAAAGAAGAAACACGTTATAAGGGAGAGGCTGATGCAAGGTAATCATGATGGAGGTTATTCTACGCGGTTTTCAAGCTTGATTCTCCTTCTCTCTCTCTTTAATTACTTTGGGTTTCTGCATTCCGTCGATGTACTTTTTTTTCCCGTGATGTGTTTGGTGACTTGGCGGCTTTATGTTACATCATATTCGGTGTTTTCAAATTTTATTCGGGTTTCAATTCTGGCGCGCAGCAAGTTTTAATTACACTAGACCAATCAACGAGACACAAACGGGGGAGAGAAATAAAGGAATTCAATTAGAGAAATCAGATATCCAACGCGCAGTTTCATCATACAACTATGCAGCGGTATCGAGTAGTTCAATACACAATGGCCGGGAGTTGATCAAGAAATGGTTAAACGATTTGGAGAATGACTAACCTTCACAACCTTTCACTCGCTCCGATTCCCAACTCAGGGGTTTTGCGGCCTTTTGTGAACGAGTCTCTGTGGGAGTGAGCGAAACATTGAGGCTCCTGGTGAATTAACTGTGAGCTTGCCACTTAGCTTAATGCAATCAACGTGTATACACACAGGATCAAATTACATCAACCAGGCACAAAGGGTTCGTTCGCTGATTGGTCACTTGTTTCGAAAGTTTAGTAGAATTTCTTAGGATCGAAATTCGTTTCAGCTAAAGCTTCCCTCCCCAGTGAAAAAGTAAGGGAGCTATATGGAGATCACACTCGGGCGCCTGGCACTAAGAAATTAAAAGTGCGCGTGAACCCCTCCCAGCCAGGCTCCGAGGCGTCCCAAGCCAGGCGGAACAGACGAAGGCCAGCGGGACCGGCCGTAAGGAACACTGACGTTAATCAAGTAATTGCAACAACTTGTGCTCCTGTCCGCCCCAGAAAATCAACGACTTGTTATTTCTGTTAATTGCATAGATATGACTCATGTGACGGTGACGTGTCGTGGAGGAAAGGAAGGAGGCGGAGGTGACGGGCACGACAAGGCTAGTGAACGTCACGCAGCCAGGCAAAGGCACGGCAGGGAACACGCTGCCCGAGACTCTACTCACTCTAAGCCACCTCGAGGCCTTCATCCCAACGAGATAAGCCAAGATTTAGTCAGGTATTCAGGCATCTTTGATATGTTTCTGTTGTGTGTGTCTTCGCCGCGGGCCAACACTAACACTACGCCGAGGGGACGCGTGGGAGTGGCATGAAGGGAGGAGCTGTGAGAAGGACGGAAGGGGAGGCGGCAAGGAGGGAGTAGAAGGGGAATAACGTCCTCAAAATGACCTTCCTTGCCTAGAAAAGAAAGACAAGCCTAACTTGTGCTTCATATATATATATATATATAAAGAATATGTATGTTCGGTCTCCGTTTTCCGAGTAGTGAACAAAATATCCTGACAGCAGGTAGCCATGAATAAAGGTTGAGTTACAATGTGAACACAAGACTGAAGTGTGGAAAAGGCAAAAAAGTGGGGCGGCTTAGGATAATTA
>JAXIVD010005829.1:0-10000 GCA_036785275.1 Cancer borealis
GGAAGGAACGGGCGGGAAAAGCAAGACAGTGACGGAGTTGGAAGACAGTCAAGTGGAGACAGACAGCTCGTGGTGACAAGTTGTAGGTAGTTAGTGAACCCTTGGAGTAACTTGGTGTGATGGTGTTTGTGTGATTCTATTTTTGTGAAGTGTGGTGCAATAGAGTTTTTCCTTCAGTAATTATATCATTCTCAAGGGACACCATTAAGTAAGGAGAGACTTATTTCCTCAGTCCAATTTATTTGATTATTCAATTCCTCAGTCCCCCAATGTCTCTCTCTCTCTCTCTCTCTCTCTCTCTCTCTCTCTCTCTCTCTCTCTCTCTCTCTCTCTCTCTCTCTCTCTGTGCCCTGCATGGACACAAATACAGACAATATACAGTCTTTCTTGTTGATAAAACTGCATTACGTCTTTAAAAATAAACAGTTATCAGATGGTTTTCTTTACAGAGGAGACTTTATTGCTACACTGGCGTACAATATGGTTATTACAGATGCACGCAGCAAGACCTAGTGTACGTAGTATGTTTACACGCTGCTAAAAGAAAATGTTTGCCAACGCTGCACTATGTATGCGACACTCCTGCAATAAGTATCCGTTGAAATCGTGAGAACTGTTAGCAAAAATGTTGTCTGTACTCAGGTCACCACCAGGCGGCGCCACGGTGGGTGGGGCTTAACTTCTCCATCTGAAATTAACCTTATTTTATTTGAAAAGAGTACGTCTTACCCATAGATCCGTCTCTATGAACTCTGAGCTCCTTCGGGGAGGATAATGGCTGACGGTTACGAGTCCAGCGCATGATCCTCCAGATCATAGTGAATAACATACACATTCATACACATATCCCGTCAATAGATATAAGAGATCTCATTGGTTTGAAACGTGCTGTGATATGATTGTTCGCGGGTTAGTGGCAGGATACAACAGCAATCAACAGTTAATCTCTTTATGAAGAACGACTATGTACAACACATAATTGAATAAGATCATACGGTAATTTGATTTTCTCTTTCATTTTTCAACATGTAGCCCTCTTTTTTTTTATTTGTTTTTTCCTGGCACCCACACAAAGTTGAATTGAATAGTCTTTTTATAAATATTGAATCACGGGCTTTACGTCTGTTTGGTGGATAATTAGCATTTGGATGCATTATATAATTGTTAAAGTGAAAGAAAATGGGCGGCTGGATTCTAATTACAGGCATGATTAGGGGTAAGTCAATATTTGCCTTTTAATGTGTTCGTTGCAACATAGTTAAGCTGAAAAAGGAAAGTTAACGTGCCGGCTTGATTCCTTTATGCTCAATTTAAAACTAATTTATCTGCTTGCTTTTTGTCTAAGAGATAATTTGTTGAGAGAGAGAGAGAGAGAGAGAGAGAGAGAGAGAGAGAGAGAGAGAGAGAGAGAGAGAGAGAGAGAGAGAGAGAGAGAGAGAGAGAGTTGAATAAGTCTTGTCTAGCAAAGTGTTGAAATCATTGTAAAGTGTCATGTTGTTAGTGGGTGATTATTTTTATAATTGCGCTTACAAATTTTAATAGGAGGACTTAGCACACTTTTCTTCCTGCTCTTTATACATTCCTACATTAACGTATTAAAACAGCATAAAGGTTGTATACATACTCGTATACATTTTTTTCTTTTATCATTTATCTCCTCTTATGTAGGTTAAAAGTGAGTGATTATCTACGCAATACTTGTTGATGCCACCGTCCTTCACAAGCAGATTTTGATTCAAGTTGTAGAAGCGTTGTACTCCACGCTGTTGTGTATTACTGTGGACAATTACGAAACTTTGAAATAGACGTTCATGTTACAATTGTGTGGAACGTGTATGAACGATATCAGGTTCAAGTGTAATTTGCTAAGTAAATTTTTGCTTTTTTTCCTTAATTCGGTAATTTGAACACAATCTTAATGCGTTTATCTACCTGTAATATATATACACATTTATCTATTTATTTATTTCTTATGTGGTTTATTGATGAATAATGTGGGGCAAATTTCACAACTCGTAGCGTACCTTTCTTAGCTTAAAAAACTTATCTTAGTTTAATGCTACAAAAAATACATTGAGTGGGTCAAATTTCTCGCGTCATGTATTGCATTGAATATAATCTGTTGTTGTATATTTGTCCTCACTTGCTTTTGCTCGTTGCTCAGATAAAAAATACACGAGGTGGACATTTCACACTTTTATTTATTGGATTGACCCTGTAATGTAATGTAATGTAGCTGTCCGAGAGAACACACAGAACGAGGACAACTACACATACAAAAAAAACCTAAAATAATTCTAGTTGTCGACAAAAGGTCATTAATGTCAAGGTTTGTAACAGAAACATTTGCATTTTTATACTTGCTTAGTTTATTTTTTGCATCATCAACGTTCCCTTCTATTGTAGAGTCACTTAGGTATTTTTTTTTAGTTTGCATATTATTTTTTCTGACCTTCCCATCTCTTAAAAAACGAAAACAAATAATACTTAATGGCAGCAGCAACAACTATTATTACTATTGCCGCTGCCGCCCCTTGAGCAACAGGATGGAGGTGTGTGATATGTCTCTATGAGCTCTGAAATCTTTCGAGGAGCATAATGGCTGTCGATCACGAGTCCAGCGCGTGATCCTCAGACCATGGTGAATAACTCACATACAGCAGAATCGAAAGACCACCACCACCACCACCACAATCATTCTTCCCGAAGCGAGAGAGCGCGCGGCCGTGGTGGTTGGCGGCAGGTTTTCAGGTGTCTAACAAGTTTTCCTGCCTTGATTTGAATTACAATGGAGTTCCCGCGTCCTGTGAGTGGCCTACAAGGGGTTCGCTCATGCATGACTTCGGTAATTAGCTCGAATAGTTTGTTTGGGCTGCAATTCCCGCGTCTGTCTAACCATTTACATACTGCACTTGTTGCCGCCCCTGGGACTTTGCAATGACGGAAGGAAGGAAGGTGATGAGTGTGGGTGACAAAGGCATCGCCGCGGTTATTGCACGGGAAGGCAAAGTTATTGTTCTTTTCAATTTCTTCCACCTCTTCTCTCTGCTGTTGAAGGTGCTCGTATAATCCTGTCTTGTTAACTCATCGTCTGAATTAAACCATTGTTTATTCCGTATGTAATAGTAAAAGTAGTAGTAGTAGTAGTAGTAGTAGTAGTAGTAATAGTAGTAGTAGTAGTAGTAGTAGTAATGATGGTGATAGTATTCAGTAAGAGCAAGATGGTTCATGAGGGAGACTTGGGAGACTCGATTCCTGTTTTGTGGCCGAGGAAGACTTGCTTGGTGAAGATTAAATGGTCCTTAGAGCGTGTATCTGCCACTCAGCCTTTGCAGGGGGAAAGGAAAGAGAGAGAGAGAGAGAGAGAGAGAGAGAGAGAGAGAGAGAGAGAGAGAGAGAGAGAGAGAGAGAGAGAGAGAGAGAGAGAGAGAGAGAGAGAGAGAGAGAGAGAGAGAGAGAGAGAGAGAGAGAGAGAGAGATTTTCTATCGGCGAAATCTCTCTTCTTCGACCGTTCCTTTGATGGCTAGGTATACCTGTGAGATTATTATTGACAGGTATTACTCAGATGAAGGAACTCTTGCACCTGTTTGTCCATCAGTCTCTACCCAGGGACACGTGCTGACCCCTGCTGATTCCTGCTACTGATACGCCCTCGTGACCTCTGCTGACCACTACTAACGCGCTGGTTGCTATTGGTGGTGATGGTGGTGGTGGTGATGATGGTGATGGTGGTGGTGATGGTGGTGGTGCATGTCGACTCTGGCGATGTTGGGGACGTGGCAGTGAATATCCTGGTTGGTTGTATTTAAGGCGACTGTGTCAAAGAGAATACGTGATGTGTGTGTGTGTGTGTGTGTGTGTGTGTGTGTGTGTGTGTGTCGTCTCTGCTGTAGGATCATGGCTGTTTGTATCTCGTAACTTAGTTGAAATGATAATAATTATAATAATATTAATGATAATAATAATGATAATGATAATGATAATAATGATAATAATAATAATAATAATAATAATAATAATAATAATAATAGTAATAATAACTTCTTGTTCTTATAACTACTACTACTACTACTACTACTACTACTACTACCACTACTACCACTACTACTACTACTACTACTACTACTACTATTACTACTACTACTACCATTACTATTACCTCCACTATTTTTTCTCTATTATTATGTTTTTTTATTATAGTTATTATTCCTCTTTCCATTCTTTACTTATTTATCTATGTTTACGTATTAGTTTACCGATATTGCGTTTACATAGTTTCGTCAGCAATTTACTGCAATTTATAACCTGGGGTCCTGGTGCCCCCGGAGGCTGAAGGCCAGAATATGATCAGGGCAAGAAAATAGGGCTGATAATCAATGCATCGGAATACACACACACACACACACACACACACACACACACACACACACACACACACACACACACACACACACACACACACACACACTTTTCTCAACTAATTATGAGCGTGAGATGGTAGCTGTGGAAGGGAAATGAGGAGGAGGAGGAGGAGGAGGAGGAGAAATAAAACAAGAACACAGATGAAAGAGAGAGGAACATGAAAAGACGAAACAAATTGGAAGGAAATGGAGAAGCAGAATAGAAAATGAGAAAAAAGGTGATGTATCAGAGAATAGATAAAACATGGAAGAATAGACTAGATGGAAAGTGGCGGGGGAGTGGAAATGGTGGGATGGAAATAGAGATGGAAGGGAAGGATGGATAGATGATTTTGAATAGGAAGAAAGAAAATGGAGGGAACTAGGAAAGAATAGAAAACAAGGGAGTGTAGAGAGGGAGGGAATGAAATCACAAAGGAAGGAGATGGAGGAGAGGGATAGGAGGGTATTGGAGGTAATGAAATAGGAGGAGGAGGAAGAGGAGGATGGGAGGGGCATGGTAGTGGGGATGAGGCGTTGGTTAGGACACGTTATGAGGGAATTAATCTTGTATCGGACCCACAACTCAGGCGGGAAAATATTCAGAGATTATCGCTGCCGCGCCCCCCCAGCGATGATTAGCTGCAAGTTACGAGTGTTGGCCGCTACTGCAGGAGGGAAACACACACACACACACACACACACACACACACACACACACACACACACACACACACACACACACACACACACACACACACACACTAATTCCTTTTATTTATTTATTTATATATTTTTAGGAATGTTTGTAGCTCCAGTGCCTTTAGAATATAATCAATCAATCACCCTTTCCTGCACCTCCCTCCCCTCCCTCCCACCCAAACGTACCACACACTGTCTCACCCTATCTTTAGCTCCCCATTGTACCCACTTCACACCCTCAATGCCCTTCTAGTTTGTCCTCTTAAACACCCCTTCCCTCCACCCTCCCTTCCCCGTCATCATCTTTTCTCTCACCTCCTCCTTGGGTTACTAAATCGTCGTCATCATCAGCCAGCCAGAATTTTAGGTTACTAGAGGGGAAAAATAAGGGAAAACATGATTTGTTGGTCTAAAGCATAAACACGCCATTTTGTTTTAAATCAGCTGTGGGGAAAAAAGTATTGGTATTTGTTTTTCAATTTTTTTTCCCCCTGGATGTGGATAAATCTTCAGCCAGTTCAATTTTTTTTTAATCTATTTTTGTTAAGCGTGTGTTTTGTCTAATGAGCAGTGTGTATTAGTTTTTTTTATTTACTTTTTGTGTATTGGATATTCAAACCGCTGATACTGTTGCAATAATAATGATAATAACAATGATGACAACAATAATGATAAAAATAATTAAACTGAAAGGCACTTTGACAAAATGAAAGTGACAGGAAGTGAGTGACACAAGCATTGTTAGTTAGTAGAATTGTAAACATGTATGTATGTATATATGAATATTTTCACCTATTTTACACCGGTGAGATGTGGAGGGTGCTGGGGGTGTGTTGGGGGTGAGGTGGGGGTGAGGTGGGAACAGATACAGAAGTGTGTCGAACTAAATTCCTCACGATCACCAACATCCCCTTAATTTCTCTTTCCACCCCCTCCATCCATCCCCTTGTCTGCCACCCTCTGGTTTGCGTATAAAAATGTTCTTTCCCTGCGAAGGTTTTGTTCCGGGACACATTTTAGTCAATAAAGGCAGAAGGGCAAAGTTAAAATGAATTGGCAACCTCCGTGTGTCAATAAGGCACAAAGTTACTCTCTGTTGACCAGGATTTCCATGTCTATTGACCGGGTTACAGCGTCAACACGGCCTCTTTCTGCTGCTGTTTTAGTTTCCCAGTTTGGACAGAAAAAAGACCGAGTTTTTAGAGGGTAACCAGATAGCCATTTTGTCCTCCCGTGCTGCAGACACCGTGGCGAGCGTGTGTGTGTATGTGTGGGTGTGGGTGTGTACGTGTGTGGGTGGGTGGGTGGGTGGGTATTGGTGTAGGTATGGCTTTAAACAGGTTGTATTTTGTGCTCGCACACGCGCGCGCACACACACACACACACACACACACACACACACACACACACACACACACACACACACACACACACACACACACACACACACACACACACATTGCCATTATATATGCAGTATTATTATAGTCTTCCTCTCTCCTTTATCTCCCCATCGCCTCACTCCACATCCATTCCCCCTTCCGTCACATTTCCCATCTCTCTTCTTGTCACTCATCTAGAATGGAGGAGGAGGAGGAGGAGGAGGAGGAGGAGGAGGAGGAGGAGGAGGAGGAGGAGGAGGAGGAGGAGAAGAAGAAGAAGATAGTGATAGTGATAGTGATAGTGATAGTGGTGGTAAAGAAACAATGTACAAACATTACTTTTGTTCGTTTATGCTCGTTTATGCGTTTATTCTGTCAACCTGCCGTTGTGTTGTTAACTATATATATATATATATATATATATATATATATATATATATATATATATATATATATATATATATATATATATATATATATATACTTCTAATGTTGTCTGCTTAAGCTTGTCATAATCATCTTCATGGAAGCTGCTTCATCGTCATCTACATACACGGTTTTATTATTTTTCCTTGATGTGTTTCTCATATATCCTGTTGTTGACTAGCCAAACATTCATTATCAATCTAACACAAAGGCCGACTCTAATCTCTTAGTGTATTTTAGTTGTTTTATGATAAGGTTTAGTATATGTGTTTTCGTAAGATAATTTTTTCTACTATTTAACGCGCTTTTTGAGTTAGAGATTGTTGGTGATACGTTCTGTAATATATAGTAGGAAAATATAGATGTAAAGAAGTCAGTGCTGGCTTAGCGAACACCAACATGGCTCATACGAGCTCGTAAAAATAAAAAGGTGAAGAGAAATGTCGCCAAATTTTAGACGAGTCAACTTTCACAAAGCACAGCCAGGTTTTGGCGGATATATAACTATCTGATTTATAGATTCGTGGCAGACGCGCTGGTGAACTATGGTACTTACAAACATTTTTTCAAGAAATCTCACATTCTCTCTCTCTCTATATATATACGAATAAAATCTGGAAGTTGTTCATCGCTAAGAGCAGAGATTAATCTGGGTGGAGGCGTTCGAGTGAGTACAACCTTGGATCCACGTGGCAGAAGGTTGATAATTGATAGCAAACTCACCCACTGCTTTAATGTTATTTTCATCCTATCTTACCAACACCTACAACTTGCAGACTAAGCCAACGTGCAATCAGTGGTTTGTCGTGGGTCTCAGGTCTAGTTAGTTGGCAGCGTATAGGCGAAAATGTGTGTTGGAGGTTGTGTAACTATAAGTATATATAAATATTAACTGCATGAGTGCTGTGGATCTCTGAATTCAATATAGTGGAAACGAAGTCAAAAGGAAAAGACTGTGGCAAATACAAAGTCAACCTTTTAGGTAAACCAGCATGACGTACAAAATAAAAGCCATAAAACCACAAAGAATCTGTCATGTCGTGGGTGAATGTGATACATAAAACACACACACACACACACACACACACACACACACACACACACACACACACACATACACATACACATACACACACACACACACACACACACACACACGCACACACACAGACACACACACACACACACACACACACACACACACACACACACACACACACACACACACACACATGATCTGGAAATATATAAAAAGATGACATATAAAAAAAACTTGACCAGTGTCACAGTTAAACAAAAGAATATTGTAATACAATGTTGTTATGCAATGTTGTAATACAGTGCTGTATGTTGTAATACAATGTTGTATGTTGTAATACAATGTTGTTATACAATGTTGTAATACAGTGCTGTATGTTGTAATACAATGTTGTATGTTGTAATACAATGTTGTATGTTGTAATACAATGTTGTCATAGACGATGCGTCAGAACTACGTCAACATGACCCAAATACTTTCAACACTACTAATTATCCTTCAAGTGGAGGATAATAGTGAGCGTCACTCGGCAGCCACTCGCTCTTTACACCTGATTGCGTAAGAGGACTTTGAAGTTACAACGAGCTGTGTAATTAGAGCGTTTACCATAGTGAAAATTAACGAAAGCACAAGACATAATACGATTTGTCCAGTGATGCGAAAATAGGTCAACTAGTAAGACATTATAGAATTTACCCAATAATACCAAAATTAGGGCTTGTAAGAAAGCGACCGTCTTATAAGTAACTAGAGAGTATAATACAAAGATGCTTAGAAATCATGGCAATTTCATAATTTGTCTTCAATAACCAATTTTTGTTCTCAAAACCATATTTAGACAAACTGACAATCATCATGGAAGACTTAGAAGACTCAAAACGGCTTAAACTAAAGGAGTCCTCTGTAAATCTGATGACATTATACATGGAGCGGAGGACCTAACAGGATTTGACCAAGAATGCAAGAACAATAGACCAAGGAGACACGTGGAAAATGAATAGTCTCTCCACCACACAATTATATTCAAGGAAACCTCATGAGGGAAAAGTGTGAACTATGAGCAAGCGAAGACAATGTGTTGTGGAGGAGTGAGGAAATTGTATGTATGTTGGTGAAGTCCACTTGTGAACTGAATAGTAAATTGACGAAAGCCTTGCACCTGCACTGCTGAATTTTGTAATTGAATAACACTTTACTGAGCTCAAGTAAATTGTCGCCTAAAGATGTGGGTTTTTAAAAATTTTAATTTTTAATTTAGAAAGTGTTTATTCATTGAAATTCTGATTTATTTTTTTGTTTTAATGTTTTCTTTCGGGATCTGACGTATTTGCGTGTATAAGTAAATGAATGAATAAATAGATAACTGATTAATTATTGATTATTGTTTTACCGACTGAATTGGTTTTGTTGTTACACTCTTACTAGTGTCTGCCTTTCACACTCAGTATTTGTGTTCACCTTGTGGAAACATCATCAAGGCCAGATAGTGTGCATGTGTACATGTTATTTCTGTGTTCGCTGACGATACGAATATTGGAGATTTAGTCATCGCGTCCCAAGAGAGAACAAACCTTTATCGGGATTTTAAAGGATAAGTCTAAGCTCATATATGAGTCCTCTAAGAGAATCTTATAAAAAAGTAGATTAATAAATGAAGAATAAAATAGAAGCCTGTGTCGCAGAGATAGCTAGATAAATAGATAGCTAGAGAGAGAGAGAGAGAGAGAGAGAGAGAGAGAGAGAGAGAGAGAGAGAGAGAGAGAGAGAGAGAGAGAGAGAGAGAGAGAGAGAGAGAGAGAGAGAGAGAGAGAGCGCTTCAGTTGTATATATATGTACACACTCGGTAAAAACATTTATTTTTGAATTTCCCAATCCCAGTACGCACTACCTCAACATTTCGCAACTCTGCAACAACGACACAACAAGACACAAAGAGTGGACTGCAAGGTTTCATGCGTCATATCACAACTTGCAATATGTAAAGTCGTAATATTGCAAAGCTACAAGTACAATATATTTTTTGCTATTGTTTTATATCATGATCTTTGTA
>JAXIVD010005829.1:15000-22500 GCA_036785275.1 Cancer borealis
TCACGTGGCGGGGGATTACAAGCCATGCACAAGCACCTCCATGTATCCCTAGCGGGGGGCTTTGCGGGGGCTATTAACCAATGTAACCTTGCCCTCGGAGGTGGTAATGGTGAGCCGCGGGGAATTGGTGGGAGGGTCATTAAGGAGGAATTATAGACGTGGGGTGGAGAAAGTGACTCCTTAATTAACATAGTTTGCCCTGCTTGCTGCTGGCTTGCTGCTGGTGGTGGGCGTGCGGGGCGGGGCGGGGTGGGGTGGGTTGGTTTGGAGAAGGTAGGACTTAGCGAGGTGGAATGGGGCTTGGACAAGGCATAAGGCGATTTTATGAATATATGCATGTGTGTATTCATTGATGTGTATGTATGGTGAGGAGGAGAAGCGCAGAATTAACGTGGTGTTAGCAAATGTTGTGGAAAAGTAATGGCGTGAGAATTACGAGTTGGTATATTATTTTAAAAGATCATAATTGGATTTTAAAGAACTTGGATGTATAATACTAGAACATACATATATTATCACCCTAAAAATACAGTGATAAAAATGTAACTTGCTAACTAGGTCAATGTTGTGAGCCATGACAGAATGGTTGGTCGTGAAGCAACGTTTGATTTCGGTAAAGATATGAGGAAATAGTTCTTAAGAAAAAAATTAGTCCCGACAAGAAAGAAGGAAACAAAGCTGAGTTTCACGCAGAAGTAAAGAACAGATTTTAACCTCCAAATGTTTGCGGAGATAACAATGAAGCAATGAACTGCATACTGACAAGAGTGTTTGAAGGAAGCGGCAGAGAAATTAAGAAACAAAGATGCTGACAAAGAACAAAGAGCAAATATTTAAACTATCACAATCTTACAAAGAGAAGTCTGTCTGTTTGCAAATTATAAAGAGATAAAATTGAGTGGAAAAAAGTTCATAAGCTTACTGACAAGACAAGTAAGAAGAGAAGAATAGATATATGAATGTGGTTGAAGAAATCATTTGGTAAAGAAAAGTTAAGAAGACGTCCAACAAAAATTGTTTTATGCAAACATCAATGATCTTGGAAAATGAAAATAGTGAATCTGTTGAATGAAAATATAAAATTGTGACTGTGGTTGAAGAATTTTATAAAGATTTGATTTATTCAAGTATCACGGTTCCTAAAGTATATGGATGTGTCAGATTAGGTTAGATTATTGACAATACCACACTAGAAATAAAGATAAAGAACGAGGAAAGGCTCCACAAAGGAATACAAAGGAAGAACATAAAGCAACAGTCCTTCTCAACCTAAAGATGCTGTTCGTGATGTATGAGATAATATTTTCCAGAGGTGATACGTAAATGATTATTGAATATTTTGAAAGACTTGTCATAGCAGATCCACCTATTCATATCCTCACCGCGTGCACTATGGGAGGTTGTGGTGGTGGGCAATACTAATACTTGTGCATAGGAAGAAGAACAAAAAAAAACTACGTTAGTGAGTGTGTCTGTCTATTTATATGTCTTTCCATGTGTGTGTGTTTGTCTGTCTGCCTAGTAGTGAATCGGTCATCTAAGTCAATCAGTCAATCTGTATGTGTCTGTTGTTCAAATAACTATCTCTCTCTCTCTCTCTCTCTCTCTCTCTCTCTCTCTCCTCTCTCTCTCCTCTCCTCCTCTCTCTCTCTCTCTCTCTCTCTCTCTTTCTCTCTCTGTCTGTCTTATATTAACCTTTCCTTCCCCATCTTTTCTATACCATACCTTCTTTTCCTCCCTTCCTTCATTTCCCTTCCCTTCCCGTTTTTCTATCACCTCCTATCTCCCTCCCTGTCCTCCTCTTCTTCCTCTCCCCTTCCCAGCTCACCTATAACACCCCTCTTCCTCTTCAACACTCACTTTCAGCCCCTCATTACCCCTCACATCCCTTTAACTTATCTCCCATTCCCTTCACCCCCACCACCACCAAATCCACCACCACCACCACCACCACCACCACCACCACCACCACCACCACCACCACCACCACCACCACCACCACTACCACCACTACCACTACTACCCTCACGTCCCCTCAACACGTCTACCTCAAGCTTCATTGTAGTAAAATTCAGCCGGAGAGGAGGGGGCGGGGGGGGTCGGGGGGTCGGGTAGGTGAATTGAGACTGTGGTCGTAGCTTTTCTCTTATAAATACTAGGACTCAGGTATTGCATAAAGTACGTGCACTTAATTAGGTCTCGGGCGTCATTAGCCTTTATCAAGCAATCATCTTAATGAGCCAACGCTTGCCTTTTCTCCCATCAGCAATAATTAGACTCACTCATCTCGCTCGTATCCTGACGTCCTTACCAACCACCGCCATTTGTATGTCATCTTCCTCCCTCTTCCAGTACTCTACCATCCTCCCTTCCCTCCATACCTTCTCTCCCTTCCCTCCCTTCCCTCCCTTCCCGCCACCTTCGTTGCGCCTCCCCTCCCTTTTCCTTATCTTTAGCCTTATCACCCTTCCTCTGTTCCTCCTCGTTCTTCTGCTGCTTCTTAGGGGGGGCGGGTAGCTCTGTGGCCTAAAGGTTGTAAGTTTGATCTTGGCTCACGGCAGCTTCTTTATGAGAGTGGTAGCGCTCTCTAGTTAACCCTAGCAGAACTATATGGTCTATAGTTACCTGGTTAGGGGGATTATTTAATTACCTTGAATTCAGAACCAAAACTTACTGAAAAGAATACAGCTACGAGTGACAAAGCACATTCCCACATTGCATTGCCTAATGTATCGTACAAGGAACGATTGAAGTGATTTAAAAAAATGGGATCAGATTGAAGTCTTTGGAATACTAAATGAAATCGATAAAATCAATACTGTAAATATTATACTTTTGTGTTTGTTGACCATTGGAATAAACTTCCAATCTCAGTAGTTAATTAAAAATTATAGAAGTAATTTTAAATCTCGGTCAGATAGATATTTCCGAGAAGCCAGTTTTTTTTATTAACTTATTATTGTATTGTCTTTGCCTTTGATAGCGTTTGCTCTTAGATTGGTGGCAGGAGTGGGAAAACATTAAGTAAAGTAAAGGAGAAGGAACAGCCCAGTACACTTGAATTCATCAAAGTCTTTAAGGGGAAATAGTGTTCAAGCAAAATGGTTTCACTGCATAAAGTAACAAACAGGAAGGCTGCCTATGACATGATGCCTTACTGGGGTACTTACTTACTTCAATTTATAAAAATCTTTAGTGTCTGAAGATAACATGAAAAATCGAGTCCACACTTAATGCGTTAAGGAAAGACCACCAAGTTTGAACCTTAAACACTATGTGGAATGTTTCTGTATAGTACTATGTAATTATATACAGATAACCTAGTTTTCTTTAAATTTTACATGAGAAGTGTAGCGACAGCAGCGAATTATCATTATTATTTAAGTTATCACCCTCTCCCTCCCTCTCTGCCTAGTAGTGATAAAGGAGACATGTTTTCTTGCATCCTTTTCTCCACGTAGTTCAGCAGGTACCTTCGTTATATATCATTGGGCGTCCTCTTCTTATGTATGTAATCGTATGTTTGTAAAGTCTCCCTCCTCTCCTCCTCCTCTTCCTCCTCCTTTGTCACAATCTCTTCGTCACTGTCACAGCTCATCCCTCGCGTCTCTTTCCTCTTCATCTTATTCCTATATCCTTCTCACCCTGTCATTATCCTCTTCATACTCTCTCTCTCTCTCTCTCTCTCTCTCTCTCTCTCTCTCTCTCTCTCTCTCTCTCTCTCTCTCTCTCTCTCTCTCTCTCTCTCTCTCTCGTACCACACGCTTTTCCTATCCCTGTCACTATCATCTCCTCCTCCTCCTCCTCCTCCTCCTCCTCCTCCTCCTCCTCCTCCTCCTCCTCCTCCTCCTCCTCCTCCTCCTCCTCCTCCTCCTCCTCCTCTTCCTCCTCCTCCTTCTGTCTTCCTCCGCCCGCCTCCAATACTCTTCCCTCACCACCACCACCACCACCACCACCACCACTTTATCTTCACCATAAATCAATAAAAAGAAAGTGAACCCAAACCAAACGTGTATTAATATAAAATTTGTTTGATATTTTGATTTTGCATATATAGTTTTTAGGTTTAGTAATTATTGAAGCAAAATGACTCACGGTGTGTGTGTGTGTGTGTGTGTGTGTGTGTGTGTGTGTGTGTGTGTGTGTGTGTGTGTGTGTGTGTGTGTGTGTGTGTGTCTGTATTGTCTTTTGTACGTAAACAGGAAATTGTTGTCGGGAAAAGTGAAGTAGAGGAAGAAAAAGAAAAGTAAGACTTAGGGGAAAGCGAATGGAAAGGGAAAAAAAAGGAGGAGGAAAAATAAAGAAAAGAAAACGGAGGAGAAAAGAATAACGAAAGAACAATAGGAGAGAAGAAGAAGAGGAAGAGGAAGAGGAAGGATAGAGTAGGAGAAAAATGAATGGAGGAAAAGGAAAGTGATTAGGAAAAAGAGAGAGAAGGAAGAAGAATAAGAGAGGAATAAAAGAGGAAAGAAGAGGAAGGAAGGGAGATGGGAATGAGAAAATAATTATATGAAGGAGGGAGGACGAGGGAAAGGGGAAGAGAAAGAAAGAAGGGAATTGCAGAAGGGGGTGGAAATAATGTAGAAGGGTAGTAGGAAGGGGAGAGAAGAAAGGGTGCATAGAAGAAAATATAATAAAAAAAGAAGACCCACACTTCTTCCTAAACTGTTCTTTGCGTGGTACCTTCTTTCTCTCTATTTTATTTTTTTTTCTCTCTCTCTCTCTCACTTTCTCTCGTTGTCTTTCTCCTTCCTCTCAAGTATAGGAAATATTTGTCACCTTCCTTGCGGGTATTGAGACTGTGTTGGGACAAGAAGTGAGAGCGTGACACACACACATTGCTTTCCCCTCCACAAAGCACACAGGAGAGGGGTACAGAGATGGGGGAGAGGAGGGAGGGAACAGAACTGAACGGAATGGAACGGTGGGAAGGGAGCGAAAAATAGAACAAGAGCAAAATGAGAAAGAGAGTTTAAGAAAGAGTGCACTACCAACCCGCCTTCTGTTCACTTCGACAGGAAAATGTGTTCCAAAGAATCGTGATCTTTATGCGATTTCTTTGCCTGCACCTTGCTGGGGGAGAGGGGGGGCAGGACCAAGGGTTAAAAATATATAGAAGCTCTTCCTTCCCTCTTGCTCCCCTCCCCTTCTGGCACTGAATGCATGGCCTGTGAGGGAGAGGAAGAGGGAGGCTTAAGGAATGGGTAAGGGTGTTTGGGGTTGGGAAATAGACAGGGAGTGATGAGGGGAAGGGAGAGAGAAATTTGGCATATATACGTGATGATGAGGGATGTATGGAAGAGGGAGGGAAGGTATGGAACATAATTCAACCTTAGTCTTCCGTGGAGCTTAAGTGGCAAAGGAAGAGAGGTTAGGAGTTCCATGTGTGAGTCAGTACTGATCTAATTCGAGTCTGACATTACAAGGTTCGAATTTAAGACGAAATATACACGTACATAATGGTCTGGAAGTGATCAAACTACTGAATGTAAGAGACGCGTGGCTGTGTCTGTGTCTGTGTTGCTTGCTTGTTCATTGTCGTATTTCAGTCGTTATGTGTCTGTTAGGTGTCACGTGTGAAACGTTCGCTAATGATTGAGTTGCAGTAAGTTAGCATAGCAGCTCCGTGGCGTGTTGATTGGTTCGCTTGGCTAAGAAACCATGGATCTCTGTTCGACTTTAGGTCATTAGAGAGGGCGCGGTGCTAATCAGGGTAGTGATGAAGGAGGAGCAGAGGAAAATCAGGGAATACAGAGACTGCTAAAAACTGGCTTTCTTGCAGACTGTACGAACATTATGAAGTATTTGAAAACACCAGCTTGAATCCGGTCAGATTGAAGAGGAACTAGAGAAACACGTAGACAAAGTGGCTGCTTGAAAATAAGTAAAATTATGTTATTTGTATTGAAGAATGCTTACCATGGGAAAAAGAAAAAAAGTTTAGCTTCCTGCATTGCCCGTCACCGCACACTCAAGGTCAGGGAAACAAACACACGACTGCAGACACTTTGGTGAGACTGTGTGTGAAAGGCTTGGTCTTCCACATGCTGAGAGAATATTCAGCAAGTGTCTTCAAGCTGCTTCCATGTCAAATAACACAAGCTTCCGTCTTACTGAAACTGTGAAAAATGTTTGTGAATCGTCTGAAAAGCAGTCCGCGTGCTTTTACATTTCCTTTCCTCGTAGCATCTGATGCATGACGCTCTTGTTTTTTGTTGACTTGTTCAGCCAAAATCTGAAAATAAGTGTTATTGAAGCCACACGTTACATAAATCTGATGTTATTAAAAGTATCACTAAATGTGTAACAACTTGTCGTGGTGTTTGTTTGCATATGTGGTGTAGACAAGGATACACACAGGAAAGGTTTTACTGACTCTTGATTCAATATTACACCTGCGGCTCAAGGTAGACACTCAATCACTCTGTAAAATGTTAGGTGTGAAATACAATGCAAATTGAAAGGTGTTGAAACCTTGATGAAACAGACGGTGGTGATTTCCAATACATATTGAGAAGGGGTCTTTGCCATGTTACTGCAGGTGGGGTTCCTCGCACGCTGCTGTGTTATTACTCTTACATGAAGGTGTGCGTTGTGTGGGGATCTTGCGGCAAAAACTCTGCAACGTGTTTGTCAATTAACTGTGGGAGGGAATCGACACCTCTCCTCTGTCAGGTATTTTCATTGAGGAAACGTGGAGGCGAGATGGCACCCAAGAAAGGAATGTTAGAAAAAAAAATTAATGAAGCTGAAAATATCTTTACTTACTTAACATTAGTCTTTAATGAGATACGCGTCATATCAAACTGTAACGTTTTCATTTAATTTGAATAGTTTGTTGACATTTGTAATGGTTGCAGTAATACCTAATATAGTAGTTCACCTTTATGAATGCTCAGTGTTGGAAAGACAGAAATCTGAAAATATTTCCCTCTGTTGAATAATATGACGCACAATAAACATATGAGCATTGAAATGTGGTTATAATTACTGCCACTGATGCATTACTAAAATCTAATCGGAGCAAACATTGAATAAATCATACAATAATATTTGTAAATAAATCAGACCGGACAACATGGCTTCAGGTAATTGGTTTAAGTAATAAGTAGTAATAAGTAGGTAGTAATAACTTTTGAATTCACTTGCTTCCATTTTGGGTAAACCTCCTGACGCTACTGGATGAACATCGAAAGTTCACAGATGTAGTGTGTAAAGGTTCTGTCGCTACACGCCTTGCCACAGAACACACAGGGCAGCACGCAAGACAACACCTGACACAAGGCTGCAGGTGACGAGCATCATTCTGGGTTTTGATGGAGCTTGTCGCCAGAGACAAGTGGAAGCTGTTGGGAGTCGTAAAGGTTGTAATGAAATGTTGCTGACAGTCTTCATGGTGATTACAGGAGGTATAACGCGGGAAGGAAGTGAATGTCTTATGTAGGACTTATAAACGTGTGTGTGTGTGTGTGTGTGTGTGTGTGTGTGTGTGTGTGTGTG
>JAXIVD010005829.1:25000-26992 GCA_036785275.1 Cancer borealis
CCAGGGGATGATAAGGAGGGGATGAAGGGTGAGAAGAGGGTGGAGGAACGAATCGGGGGAGTAATGTGGAAGGGGGAGAGGAGGAAGCAGTGCAGAGGGGAAGTAGGAGTCAACAATGAACGTGGGTGAGAAAGTAGTCCCCTTGGAAATAGCATTGTGGAAGTGCTATAATATGCTCTTGAGGGAAATGAAAGTGTGAGGGTGATTAAGAGATAAAAGGAGTAGCGGTGTGGGAGGAGGAGGAGAAGGTGATAGTGTCTAAGGATAATGAGTGCCAGGAAAATGACTGTGATGAATATGATGATGCTATAGAGAGGAACAGCAAGAAGGAAACATCAGCAGACCTTTTTTTTTATTGTTTGTTAAGGGGCTGTTTGTAAATTTTATTCTCCCTGATCTACATTTTTAATTAATTCAGGGACATTATAAGGGCCTTGTGGGTGGATAAGGAAGAAGGGACAGTCAGTTATGATGGAGTATAGATCCTGTAATTTTAAAGGAGTCATCTGGTCTTAGGTGGTGAGTAAAGATGAATATAAAGAGTCTGCTAGAATAAGACAAAACATAATTTGAAACTTTTTTTTTTAGGCTTTCATAATACAGTAAGATGGCAAGGTAAAAAGGGTTAAGATATAGTTATTTTACGGTAACAATCAAGTTTTTAAGGATGACGAGATGCTCATCAGACGGCAATGTGTTACAAGAAGGCCAAGGGTTGAATATTTAAGGTAATTTCAGTTAGGTGTAAATGTGTCAACGAAACCTTATTTATTTTTGTAACATAATCTAATGCTCAGTGAGGAACGAAGCTAAAAAAGTATATTCTTGATAAACCTGTGTGTCTATAACCCATGTAGTTATGACAAGAATCTACAGAACATAGCTATTCGTACAAGGGGAGGACAACGAATACTGAAAGACGGCGACAGGTTGTAACTACACTAAACATAACAGAGCAGATTCATAAGGTTGATCGCAAAGGGGGTTCGTGTGGGCTGTGTTCTTTATCCCACGTATATATTTTTTCCTAGTCTATATATGCATGAAACTAACACATATGACGGTTTGTAATTATATGTTGCATGGGAGGGAGGTGTATAGCAGGAACTCTCTAGGAAGCGAGCTGGGTTTTTTTCTCCCATTATTTTACCTCCAGTACATTTATAAAACTATTGATGAACTTTAAAGGCCAGTTAGGAAACGGTAAGGCAATATTATAGTTACCTCATCATTAGCGCGTTCCACTTCATCCATTGCTTACGAAGAGAGAAAAAGAGAGAGAGAGAGAGAGAGAGAGAGAGAGAGAGAGAGAGAGAGAGAGAGAGAGAGAGAGAGAGAGAGAGAGAGAGAGAGAAGAGAGAGAGAGAGAGAGAAGAGAGGATTAATAAAAAAAGATTAATATGGTATGAAAACCAACCAACGCCATGCCTCGCTGATGGAGCTGTCCACTGCATGCGAGGAAACACACAGAAAAAACCTTAACATGCATCCCCGTGTATTTATGAAAGAATATCAGCTGGTCGGTCGTTGAGAGTCACCTCCATACACGCTTCCTATTAACCCGGATTGCGATTCCAGCCAAGTAGAGCACCAGAAGTACCATTAATCTTGAAAACAAAGTGACCATGATATATAGACAACATCGCTTCTGCCTTCCCTGCCATACATCAGCCTAAATAACTATACACTCGGGTTAGGATGAATAAAAATAAATGGTTGTGGGTTATTACTGCACCTTCAGAAAATGTACGTATTGTTGAGTTTCTAGTTTTCATGCGGGTGGTTAAATTTTGGTGTAATTTGAACAAATGTAAATACTAGGTAGGACTCGCGCCTCGTCCCGCAGCCGCCAGTTCCCGGCGCGCCCTCACCCGCCAACGTCACGGACCAACTTTCAGCATTAAATTAGGGACGCATTCATGGGAGGATAAGCAGCCGAGTGTCTTCTTGAGGGCTGTTTCTCCTCTTTCCCCCCCTCGACCCCACCAGCCC
>JAXIVD010005830.1:5000-26987 GCA_036785275.1 Cancer borealis
TGTGTGTGTGTGTGTGTGTGTGTGTGTGTGTGTAAGTTTTGTAACCCTGCTCGTTTTGTCGTCAGAGTCCATGGCGGTGGGCTGACGAACTGCTGACGGGGTGACGAGGTGACAATTGACGCAAGTTTGTCTTGACACTAATGAGGAGGAGGATGCAGGAGGGGGAGAAAGGTAAAGAGGTGGAGGAAAGGAGGGAGAAGTTTAATTTGAGTTGTGGTCGAGCTGTGAGGTAAGTGTGTGTGTGTGTGTGTGTGTGTGTGTGTGTGTGTGTGTGTGTGTGTGTGTGTGTGTGTGTGTGTGTGTGTGTGTGTGTGTGCGAAAAATGTTTGCTTTATAAAAGGCTGTTTGTCCAATACGTATTTATATAACAAATTGTATTTATTGATAGTTAGGCGGTTAGGGGAGTTTTCAGAGGTGAGATCGGAGGTGTGTCCTTGTCTAAGCGAGGGAAGTTAAGGGAATTAATTCTTTGAGTGAGTGAGTTAATGAGAATAAAGTAAACGCCTGACATCAAAGGTTATATGGCGCTATATTAAGTTAAAAGGCAGACGGCAGAGCAAAGAGATAACAGCGAAGCAAAGTATGGGGAAGGGGAGAACGGTTAGTTATAGTGGTATTCATTCAGGTAGTGCACAGTGGTATTGTGGTAACAAAATACCGCCATACCTGTAGATGGGAGGTGTATACGTGCAAAGTACCACCAATAAAACATTAAAATTAATTACGCTGCAATTAGCCGGATATGAAGCTATGATGCAATGAACACGAAGCACCGAAGCACCTTGTATGAATGAAGCAGGGTTCCAAACTTCCAATATTCGTCAGTCTGCCACGCGCGCCTCTACAGTACGGATGTTTTATTGTGTGGTGTTTCTTTATCGTAAGGCCAAGTGTAAGGTCTCGCCTCGACTGCCGCTCTGCACACTGCTGACGGAGCGAGATTTATCGTGAGTGATCCTCTTGGATGTGTTTTTGATGGTTAGTAATGTTATTTGTGTCTGTGCTGGGCATGTGTTGTTGATGTGTCCTTACTGGTAGTTAGCATGGGGGAGAAATTAGAACCAATCACAGCCCGCGCCGAGCCAGGCCCAGTGTTGCCAGTTCATGACGTCATTACTTACCTTTTATCTACACAGTTGTATCCAATATATGTGAATTATTCCTTCGGAAAAGTAATCGTAGCAACGGTTGGGAAGCGTATAATAATGTTATGGATAGCTGGTGTGAGGCAGTACAGTGATGGAATGCATGGTGAAGGTGGTGAAAACTGTGGTGAACTGTGTGTGTCTGGTAACAGTACACACATAGTGACACTCCATGACGTCATCACTGTGTGCATCAACGCATCAGCACCGTGTGCATCTCATTAACGAGAGAAAAACCTTACTATTCAAAATGCTGATGCTTTAGATTAGGAAGATGGTGTAGCCGTAAATGCATTCTAAATCTCATCTGAGTGAAAAATGTATTTGTTTTTCTTAAAGAATCGTTATTGCAATTCCTATAGCTTTAGCAGCGGTGATTACATAGGTTTCAATCAGATACAGTGTGGCTCTGCCGACTCATTGCAAGGTTGTTTGGTTTGCCTAGAAAAAGGCAAGGCAATGTTTGCCAATGTTATTTACGGTAAAATTTTACATCTTCACCATAATGGCGTCTGTTTACGTCTGCGTCTTGCCTCTGCATCTCATCCAACTCGCTATTTTTGGTCATAGAGAACATTTAATATCTTCTATATTAACCTAACCTAACCTAACCTAACCTACCCAAACCTCAACTTATATTGCTAAATAACAGAACTTTGTTTAAACCAAACTAAACTTTACTTTTCGAAGAGGTCTCACAGAAAACATTGAATATCTCACAAACTAACAATTTGCAACGGAAATGTAATTAAGAAAACCTTCTCAAAATGCATCAGGTAACGCAAAAATATAACAATGCATTCTCTAGAGCGTTATGGTGAAGATGTAAAATAATACCTTATTTACTTGTGCATTGATAGCTCACAAAACCTTCTAGCAAACTTACCTTAACCAAAGCTTTTGGTTGTAATTAAGTGTTGCTGGCTTGCCACACTCTTCTTAGTCCTTGGAGTCAAACAAGTATGTGACAAATGCACAGCTCAAATATAGCTCACTTGTTAACCCCTTAAACTTAGCACCAAAATCCAAAATTCTGTATCAGTGCAAGTTTCCATGATGGCGGCTTTGAATGAACTGACATGAGTGGTCATCTACCTCAGTGGCGGCCATGAGGTCAGTGTCATCATGGATCTCATGAAAGTGGCAGCTGTCAAAATAGAACACACACATCTCTTCATCTTCATCTTCACCAAGAAAGCATATATATAAACAGCTGCTACTTTCATGAGATTCATGATGACATTCACCTCATCATTGGCCACAACCGAGTGGTGACCATTTTTTAATGGCGGCCACTGACCACTGAAAAGTGTCATATGAACCGGGCCTAAGTTTACATCCAATGGAAAATAGAATAGTATAGAAACAAACCTAACGAACCTGAATTTAAAAAAAATAATTTGTACAAATAAGAAAACATACAGGCATACAATATATTATGTAGCGAACCGGCTGTGTATGGTAAGAGTACCCGCTAAAGAAACAGCAATGAATTTAATAAATACTGGTTAGTTTAGTGATATTGCCAATTTTGAGAGCAGCACTTAGGGATCAAGACTTAAGTCTCAGAGTGATGCAATCTTATAATACAGAATCCATTTACAATCTGGCATAATATTCATGATCCGCGCGCTGTGTATAGTTTGAAATATTGGTAAATATGATAAATTTATAGAACCTGACATCCCATTTAATTTTGTAATGGAAAAATAATTTGCATACAAAACGTCATAGAAGAAAAGTTTCTTAAAATGTTCTGAAATACTGATTCCATTACTTAAAATTCCAATATTTGTGGGATATCAGGATCTATAATTATATCCTTTTATTATAATAACGAGGATAATTGTTCTCAGGGTTCCTGCTGTGGTTCAGAATTCATAGATTCCGACGAACAGCCAAGGAGATCTCCTTCTCCAGGTTTTGGGAGTGTGACTTTTCCCTCTCCACCTCCTACGGCTACCACAGGTCCCTCTATGCCCCTTCCTTCACCTGAGGCTCCTCTGAATAGACTTTGACTGGGTTCAACCGCCTTCCTCTTGGCCAATCTTTTTCTCCGGCACCAATACGAGTGTTCAGTTTGGTATCAATGGACACTGGGAAAGGCTCATCAAGATCTTAGAGGGTGAGCATTGCTTCAGTTTGGGATTGAGTCAACAAGGACTAGGCGAGATGTCAGGTCGTGCGTGGAAGGTTACCGTTCCCACATTTCTTTAGATGTATTTTTGGAATTGGATAGTTTTTTTTTTAATATGGAGCATAAGCAGGAATATGGAAGTATTTGGACAGTGAGTTATACAAGAGGAAAAGGACAAGTAGAGGGTTGGTGTATTTTTTATTTTATTTTATTTTTTTTTTTCCCTTCCTTTTGTGGATATATATGGTTATAGTGTGGTTACAATGGAGGAAGATGCAGATGAAGTAGGGTTTGGTGTTGGTGTTAGGGAGACAGGTATAAGAAGTGGAGGAGACGAGGGAGTTGACAGGTGGGTGGTTAGAAGAGTTTTCAGAGCCGTGTCTTTGTCAAAGCCAGGGAAATAGGGGGGACGGTGAATTTTTTGAGGCGCATTCCCCAATGTTGTTAAAAAAAAATTTCGGTGAGCCAAGTGTAAGTGGGAGATAGAACTGGTCTGCTCCCCATAACCCCATGAAAAGTAAGGGCAATGAAAAAGGGAGGGTGTACTGTGACCATGATACCCTCAGGCCTTTCATGACTGAGTTCATTGTTAGTCTTTCATCCTCTCAGCACGGCGTCACACTAGGAAAAATGGGGATAGTGAGAGGTTAGGAAGAAAAGACAAATGAAACAAGGGGAATTTTTGTTCCTTTATTAGTCAAAAACTCCATTGGATCAGCTACAAAAGTACTTGACTAGAGGTTAGTTGACTTGAGACATGCATGTTTGGGATGTCATTGTAGTGTTGTAACACAGCCTGGGGATGGAGCACACACTCAGAATAGCTGAACCTTCAACAACGAGTGACAAATTTTATGAATAGTGTGTCTATAAATGAAAAACAATGTTACTGCAAATACTTGAAAAAAAAACTGCATCATTATAACCCAAAGTATGCCATGAAAACCTACAAGTTGCTAAGTGTTGAAGTGCATTTGTTCATGAAAGTAACACACACTGGAAATCCAGCTTGCCAAAATAAAATAAAAAAATTGTATTCTATTCCCTTCAGATACGTCCGCTGAGGAGATGGCTGCAGCAAAACAGCCTCCACCTCTCCCTACACTCCCTCCTTGCTTGTTCAAGTCCTCCCCTTCCATCAGCAACTCTTCCAGGCATGTACTCCTTCCACCTTACAACTAGCCTTTCTCTCCTCCTAGAATCCTCAATTTCACTTACGTATACTTTCTTCACAAACTCAAAAATTCATGGCATATAAAATTAGGAAAATCAATCTATTATTAATAAACTGTGACCATTAACAAGAAAATGTCATAACTTTAAGCCACTTCAACTCTCAGCACCAGACTGTGTTATAACAAATATTATCAAGTTCAACATTATGCTGTAGAGGTGATCCTTGCAGATGTTTCCTTCATGTCACTTCAATGGAATACCTAATATAAAACATGGCCAATACAAAATCTTGGAAAACAAGTTGGTGGTTCATAGAATACTTGTGTAGTTGTTAACACCATAATATGCAAGTGTTGCCACACTATAAGTATCTTGCTTCTGACGGTATTTGTTCGAAGACTAAATAATCTAAATAACTTAATAATACAAAAGCATCTTAAAGATAAGAAAGTAATGATTGAGAAATAGCATATATAATACATCAAATTATCCTCTCTTTTTTCTCCAGAACTGGACTGCCGGGAGCCTATCCTCCATTTGATAGTTTTGCTAATCAGAGATGAGTTCAACATTACAAATCTTCTATGCAAGTGAACATTTCCCAAGCATGAAGCAGCACCAAGAAAAGCCAAGATGCTATCCAACTCAATGCAAAAAAAAGTAGATACAAAACTCTTTAAACTTCTTCATAGTAACCAATAGTACATTCAATATGATATTGTATGTTTCCTAAGTCATACAGGACATAAAAAATGTTGCAAGTCCCTCAACTAGAGATTCCTAAATAGGAGAATATGCAAATTATTCAATACATAAATATTTATAACTTCTCAATGTAAACATTTTGAAAGGACTTGTGTCCTTTTGTAACATAAAAATTCTAAGGAATTTTGAGATTAATCAAATTATTAAGAAATCAGGATTGTTCTCGAAAGGAGAGAGCGAGAGCCTTGGTCCACATAATTCATAACTTAAACCTAATAGATCCACGCCACATCATCCACTCACACCCACTCTATCCACAGGACAAGACAACCAACCCTGCACCAACATCCTCGAGTGTGGATGAAAACCAGTAACACGGAGAATCAAGAATGTTGACCTTGCAAAAACAAGAGGAAGACAAGTACACTCATTTAGGAGAGGCGGTGGTGCAGTGGTCAGTGTTCGGGTGTGCGAGCCGAGGGTCCCGGGTTCGAATCCCCGATATCCGCTGACCACTTTTCATTCCTTGGTATCACCACCGAGTGGCCAAACACTACCCAAATTGCTGCCATACTGTCCTCAGACGGGACTTACAATGTTATATGCATCTGAGGCTGCAGCAGTAATAAGCCTCACACGTTCTCAACATATTCAAGAGAACGTAAACATTCGAGGCATCACTATAAAAATTGTACAACCTACGCCAAATAACAGGCAAGGCAAGTCCATATGTGCCTCAATAAGCCTACTGGCAACAATGGTTAATGATGATTCTAGGACCAAAGTACGTATGGAAATAGTTCGTACGCAATTGTTCGTAAGGGATAAAGTTCGTTTGAAAAAAGTACGTACCAAAAAGTTTGTATGCTAAAGTTTGTATGCAGATGTTCGTATGGTACGTATGTACCTATGTAAAATATTCATAACGACCTAACCGATCCTAACGCGTACGAACATTTAACCTTACAATTTTTTTTTCCATTACGAACTTTTGACATGACGAACTTTATACCCTACGTACTTTATCCTGACGTACTTTAGGCAAACGAACTTTATCTTACGAATTATTGCCATACGAACTTTTGTCCGGAACCCGGTTAATGATATAGACTCATACCTCAGTTTTACGGACCTCCCTTTAAGGGATATTGGAAGCAACGGACAAAATCTGCAGCAGCCAACTCACTTTGTTTACATCAGTGTAACCACAGATGCAAGTGATTTTAAATGAAAAATGTTCAATTACTCTATTATAGTGTATATATAGTGCACAGGTATTTTACTCATAGAAAAAAAATTGAATATCATTAACTGTTGGCACCAATAAGCTTATGGAGGTACAGATGGACTTACCTCGCCTGTTATTTGGTGTAGGTTTTCAGATTTATAAATTTTATAGTGAATATGTTGAGAACGAGTGAGACTAATTACTACTACAGCTTCAGATAAGTGACATTCAAGGATGTCACTTTTAGCTCTCAAAAACATCCCATGTAATAAAAATAAAATAAGATGCATATAACATTGAAAGTCCCGTCTGAGGACAGTATGGCAAAAATTTGAGTAGTGTTTGGCCACTCGGCGGTGATATCAAAGAATGGAAAGTGGCCTATGAATAACTGGGATTCAAACCTGGGATCCTAGGCTCGCACACCCGACTTGGTGACTACAAACAATCGGCAAGGTAGATGAGGACGACATGGAGACAAGGAAGAGGTGGGTGATGGAAGGAGTGGATCAGTTAGTCATCGAGGCTGAAGTCGCTGCCTCCACCTCCATCCACATCATCACTGCCATTACACGCTGGCCCACGGATGCCCGGCGGAACCAGGGAACGGTCCCTCAGGATGCCATGCCTGTTGGAGGTGAAGGAGTAAGTGTGCAAAGTGGAGTGGGTGGATGATGGAGGGAGTGGAATGGTTGTGAAGGAGTTATGTGGCTTATTCAATGCAGTTTTAGACTAAAGAGAGGCATGCATGATAAGACAATTTTTTTTACAGACAAACAAATAGACAGCCACTCACTCCACTAAGAATGACTCCACATCGGTAGCATAGAAGTCGTCTGAAAACTCATCAGTAAGTCGTATAAAGTTGCCCACAAGTTGACCTTCCTTGTACACTAGAAGGGCAGGGCAGCCTCCAGCTTTCTGCGAGGAAGAGGAAGGGGAAAATATTAACACCTGGATATCATATTAAATAAAAAAAAATATATACACATACAATTCTTTCATTTTCTAATAAGTTTGTCCAGTATAAAAAATGGGAAGGAAAGCAGTAATGAAACAATAATGAGAGAGAGAGAGAGAGAGAGAGAGAGAGAGAGAGAGAGAGAGAGAGAGAGAGAGAGAGAGAAGAGTACAGAGAGAGAGAGAGAGAGAGTACAGAGAGAGAGAGAGAGAGAGTACAGAGAGAGAGAGAGAGAGAGTACAGAGAGAGAGGAGAGTACAGAGAGAGTTGACAGATCAGCCTGGCAGATAATGGAACTCACAAAGTTAGCGCTGACTCCCGCCACAGACGCCGGCATGGCACAGAACTTGACGTGAGGGTAATCCTGCGCCAGACACCCTAGGCACCCTGTCATGGCACTGCACCCTGGCACACCCTGTAACATCACAAGATCATTAATATATTGCCAAACACACTGTAAGTACATGAAAAAAGTTGGTCAGTAAAATACACTTGTACACCAGATTGTGGCTTGTGATAGATGTGTTTGGCTAAGTTTGTATATAGTGTGAAAATGTATAATGTGAATGATTGTTTCATACCATACCGGAACAGAACCACTCGGCAAAATTCATATCATACTTCACCCATTATAATAAAAGGAGTCTGTATCAGGAGAAACTAGTGCTTGTAAAGGGAAAAAGTAATAACCATGATGGTAGTGAACAACTAAAGGTGACACCACAATTCAAGAGAGAACGTAAACATTATGATTCAACAGAACAGAAAAGAAATTAGAGCTGATATAAAAACCGCTATATTTTTAGAAAGTATTCCAGATAGTTTTGGTATTGTGTTGTACCTTACATCTTATTTTCTGCCGTGATGAAAAATGTGATCAAATAATACCCTCAACTAGGCCATATAGTTCTGCGTACCTTACATCTTATTTTCTGCCGTGATGAAAAATGTGATCAAATAATACCCTCAACTAGGCCATATAGTTCTGCTAGAGTTAACGAGAGCTCTGCCCCGTTCACCAAGAAACTACTGTGAGCCAGGATCAAACTCCCAACCTTCAGGTCACGACTTGTACCGCAGAGACACCCGATTCCCAACTTGCACCATTGATGAGAAGAGAACAAAAGGAAAATACAGAAAAAAACACATGGATAGATTAGTGAATGTTTGAAGGTCGAGAAAGAAAACTTTGAATCATTGTTGTCCTTGTGATGGAGGACAAGGAACAGCAGTAAGGTGAGGCAGCATCTTGTAGGTTTTTTTTTTCTAACATAAATCGTTGGCGCCAGTAGGCTTTATGGAGGCTAGTTTAGACTGCCTCTGCCCGTTATTAGGTGTAGGATGAGTGAACTTTGTCCTAAATGCACTTCACTAAAACTCAAACAACACACCTTCTTGTTTGATAATTTGGTCCAACACACAAATCAAAACATTTCACACTACCATCTCCTACATGCAAAGAGAGAAAGAAAAGAAAAAAAAAATCATCTTCACTCCCTCACCTTCTCAAAGATATGGATGATGACAATAACATCCTTGTCCTCCTTGTCTATCGCATCCAGGAATGCTTCACGACTCTCCAGGTGAATGAGGCGTCCAAACATCACTCTGGGGGCACAGGTGAGGTGGTGAGGATTAGGGATTAACTCATAACATTTTGGGGGAGTGATTCTGATGCCAATAATTAGTGGTGAGCTTACAATAATATAGATTTTTTGTTACTTGGAAACAATACTGATAAACTAAATAAATACAATTAGGTAAATACACACACACAAGTTATGATCACCAAGTAAACAAAAACATATAAGAAAACTGGATAGAATACAGAGAACATCAACAAAAGCTTCACCTAAATCTAAGAAAAGTGTCCTACAAAGAGAGGCTGCAGATACTGGAACAGAGGAGGGAAAGAGGAGATCGAATACCAGTGTTCAGTGATGAAGGAATTACAAAAACTAGATAGAGAACATTCACTTATTTAGGACACCAGAGACACAAGAGGACATGGAAACAAACTGAAAAAGGACAACTGCACAAGAGATATCAATAAGTACAGCTTCCCACAATGATGCATAAAGGCGTGGAATGGTTTGGGAAAAGGAAGAGTGCATGCAAGACAAAGCTAGATACTTATAGATATGGAGACGGGACACCACGAACATAACTTTTCCTGTATGTTACAACTAGGTAAATATACACACACACACATACATCTTAGCTGTCTTCGCCATCATCTCCTCCATCCGGCGAGAAATGTACTGTCTGAGAAATGCTTCCTCCAACAGTGCATCCACATCCTCCTCCTCAGCCTTCTTCTTGTCCTCTTTTTCCTTGTCATCGTCCAGCTGTGGGTGGCAGATGTGTGGTAAGTGTGGGGATAATTTAGCACATCAATAAAGATAAAGAATATTAAAGAATCAGTTGACTATCATTATCAACAGTAAGGAAAAAAGAAAATCAATTATCTACACTAATAAGGGAATTAATTAATGAATAACACACACACACACACACACACACACACACATACATACACAGAAAACAGGACCAGACTAGTGTAGTGCAAGCCTTGTATACTGCAACTAGGTAAACACACACACACACACGTACGTTGGAGCGGCAGGTCATGGCTAGTTTCTTGGCCAGCAGCACACGTTCCCGTTCTTGTTCCATTCTTTGCTCCGTCTCCAGCTGCTTAAACCTCTGCCAGTCCTTGAGTACACCTTTGGGTCCCGTCTGTTGATGATGATGATGATGATGTACTATAATCCATCACCTCTGCTTCCCTTTCAAAAACCATCACTTTACTTTCCCCAGCATTAACTTTTAGCTTCCTTCTCGTACATACATTATAGAATTCATCCACCACTCTCTCTCAAGTTCCTCTTCACTCTCTGCACACAGGCATGCCACCACCACCACCACTAGCCAAACCATTCCATTTATCTTCCGTCTTGCACTTACATTCCCCACTTTAGCTTTAATTTCTTTCATAAACCCATCCATAAATATATCAAACCCCAATATGACATCACACATCCTTGTCTCACTCCCGCTCCTATAGGAAAACTAGCCCTCCATCCACCCTCACACACGCACTTGCCTCCTTATAAAATGCCTTAATTCAGAGCTGGCCATTCAGTTGAGGATCAGCTACTCTTAACATATAATGACATAACATCTTGGTTGGATGAGGGTTACATGGTTGACTTAATCTTATTTGATTTCTCAAAGGCCTTCCATCTTGTTAATCATGACATACTACTGACTAAGTTATCCCGAATAGGAATTGGCGGTTCTGTGCTTCTTTGGATTAGAGAATTCCTCAGAGGCAGAACACTAAAAGTGGTGGTCGGTGGTGAAGCAAGTTCCCTGGTCAGTGTGAGCAGTGGCGTCCCCCAAGGCTCTGTTTTGGGCCCTACCTTGTTCCTTATCTACATTAACTTTATTGCTTCTGACTTCTCTTGCAAGTATAAAATTTTTGCCGATGACTTGAAAATTTACCTAAAGACAGACTTTTCTTCTTATACTCTATATAACTTGCCCTACATGCAGAGGGACATTGACCTTCTTGTATCCAGAGCCGAGTCTTGGGAACTTGAGATAAATACTGCCAAAACTGTTGCTATTAGGTTCTGTCGTGGTGCCTCACCCCATCCAGGACCCATTTACTATATGAATGGCCGCCCAATTCAGTTTGTAGATTCCGCTTCAGATTTGGGTCTGTTGGTTGACGTCTCCTTGAAATTCCATCAACATATTCGCAGAACTGTTAATAAGGCATCCGGTATTGCCTCAAATCTTCTTAAGAGCACAGTAAACCGGGACTCCTCATTTATGCTCTCTCTCTATCTCACGCATATTCGTCCAGTCATTGAGTTTTCTTCTGTGGTTTGGCATACAGGGTTTGAAGGGGACCTTTCACTGCTGGAAGGCATCCAACGCCGTTGGTCCAAGCAAATTTCTGGATTTAGCAACATGGATTACAGTGCCCGTCTTTCTACTCTGGGTTTGTATTCAGTGCGGGGAAGACTGCTCAGAGCTGATCTGATCAAGGTGTGGAAAATATTCAACGGATTAACACCTATCACTTTGATTGATATCTTTACACCAATGGCAGATGTCAGGACACGGGGCCACCCTCTCAAAATATTTCATCCTCGTATACACACTGATTTGCGCAAAAGATTTTTCTCAGTTAGAGTTATTAGCCATTAGAATTCTTTGCCTTCTCAGATCGTGCTGGCTCCCACCTTATCACAGTTTAAAAGATTACTTCTTGTTCATTTGAGGGACAGACTGTATGAATTTTAAATTGTATTGCTGAAAATCCTACTATATGCTTACAACACACATTCCACAGTATTTTACATTAGGTATTTATTTGTCATTATCACAAACTTTTATCACACTGTGGCGTGTTGGCATGTTTGGAGCTCCCGTCCTGTGGAACTCATCCTGGTAAGAAATCCTGGTAAGAACTGTCTTCAAATACCATAAATTTTCAGAACGTTTCAGAAAGCTTCCTTATTAACTCTTATCATATGCTTTTCCTAAATTCTTGAAGGTTGCATAAAGTTTTTCAACCTTCACCATATATCCTTTACCATAATTTTAATGGAAATATCTGATCCACACAACCTTTTCCTTTCCTAAACCCTCCCTGCTCCTCGCTAACCTTCCCTTCAGTGACCTCCATCAGCCCTCACCACAACCCACTCCCTTCCCTTCCCATCAGCCCCTCCTTCCTCCCTCCCCATCACCCATTCCCCATTACTTACATTCGTTGATGACCCTTCCCAGCTCCCTCGTTCAGGTGGGGGCATCACTTCCTCTCCTCCTCCTCCTCCTCCTCCTCCTCCTCCTGGTGCCGCCACCTTGCCCCCATCTTCGTCCTCTTCCTCATCTTCATCCTCTGAGCTGCTGCAGTAGTAATGGAGTTTCTCCCCCAATATACGGTCCTCCAGAGTGGCCATGGTGAGTTCTGGGGCAGGAAAGATGGTGGTGATGACACTGTGTAAACCCCATAGCTGTTTTTCCCCAAGAATATTTTTTGGTTAGGTTCTTATGTTATGTTAATTTAGAAGCTATCAAATGTTGGTAAATATTCCTAAATAAGAGACACATTCGATATCTCGTTACCTTTATAATGCACTGCAAATTCAACCTCAGATACTTGTTCAGATCACCTCAGACAGTTATGCCGCTGAATTACAGAAAAATTAAGAAAAAATATTTAAGGTTAGGTTAGGTTGTTGTTATGTTATGTTATGATAATTTAGAAGCTATCAAATGTTTTCTATGACTAAAAGTAGATTGTTGGGCGAGGTGCAGACGCCATTTTCTCGTAACCACACGCCATTCTGGTAAAGATGTAAAAATCTACCGAAAAAATTTACTTTGTTGGAATTACCTTCTCAGAGGTGCAGTTAAATAAGCCTAACCAAAACTATACCTAACGTAACCTAAAAAAAAAAAAAAATCATAGTTTTTTGTAATTCAGCGGCATAACTGTTTGAGGTGACCTGAACAAATATCCGAGGTTGAATTTGCATTATAAATGTAAGGAGATATCGAATGTGTCGTCTTACGATTCTTTACCTCAAAAATATCAAGATAAGAAACAACGAAGTTAGATAAGAACACACACACACACACACACACGCATTAAGTTAGAGGTATGGTGTGCCGGATGCCGGATGGAAAAAACAGGTAAAGTGGGCGTGCGTGTGATGTGTTTGACACACATGAAAAAGAATGCATTGTTTAGTAAGAAACAATTCGGTTTCATCAGTGGAAGATCTACAGTTCTGCAACTCATTAAAACATTGAATAGATGGACGGAAATTTTGGATGAAGGCAATGCAGTCGACGTTATATATTGTGATTTTATGAAAGCCTTCGATAAAGTTGCTCATAGAAGACTTCTTGAGAAAATTAACAGTTATGGAATTGGGGAAAATTACCAAGAATGGATTAAGGCATTTTTATCAGGAAGACAACAGAGAGTAATCGTGAATGGTAAAAAGTCAAGTTGGAAAGGTGTGACAAGTGGAGTGCCTCAGGGGTCTGTACTGGGGCCTCTGTTATTTGTTATTTTTATCAATGACTTGCCTGAGTGTGTCACATATAACAGTGAATTATACCTTTATGCAGACGACACTAAGATCTATAGAGAACTAAAAGATGAGGAGGATTGTAAAAAATTGCAACATGATATCAATGATGTGTATTTGTGGTCAAAAAAATGGCTCCTGAGTTTTCACCCAGACAAATGTAAATATATGAGGGTAGGAAGAACAAGTATTGAAGACCAAGGCTACGAGATGGAGAAACATTTGAAGAGGACAACATCAGAGAAGGATGTGGGTGTTATATTTGATGACAAGCTAAGATTTGATGACCATCTGGCTGAAAAGGTGAATAAGGCGAACAACATTGTGGGGTTAATAAGAAGAAATTTTGTTTCCTTGGATACCGAGATATTTAGAGTGTTATTCGTAACACTGGTAAGACCGCATATCGAATATGCCAATCAGGTATGGTACCCCCACCTTGTGAAAGATATTGTGACCCTGGAAAATGTACAAAGGAGAGCTACTAAGATGGTACCACAACTGAAAGATCTGACATATGAGGAAAGACTGAGAGAGCTGAAACTGCCAACTTTGGCTTATAGAAGGGTAAGGGGAGACATGATAGAAGTTTACAAGATCACCAGTGGAAGGTATGATGAAGAATGCAGTGAGGGAGTGTTACAACGTTGGCAACACAACACCAACAGGGGACACTCCCACAAGTTATTCAAGACACGGTCAAGGTTGGACCTGAGGAAATATTCATTCCCGTGTAGAGTAGTAAACTACTGGAACAGTTTGCCGGAGTGGGTGGTCACAGCTTCCTCAGTACAGCAATTTGAAGCTCGACTGGATAAGTTCTGGGTGAATCAGGAACTGGTTTATAACTATAGAGCTCAGATAGTCCAATACACACCACCACCAAATAATAGTACTTATGTAGATCTGGAGTCACAGGCGTAAGCCTCTTCCAGGGAATCTTCTGTGAGTATCTGTGAGTATACAGGGCCTGAGCTACACTCGTGTGGTCCTGCCTCCGTATCTATAGTTGTCCAGTTTTATTTCAGTAGTTGTAAGAAAAACTGAACAAATATGGATACGAAGACAGGACCACATGAGTGTATACTATAACTCGGTAAATACAAACATGAGGGCGAATAGGGTCTAATCGACTGTCACAGCCCTAAAACACCACCACCACCAACACACACACACACACACACACACTAACACGCCCGTTTTACCTAACTACCACCCCTCCTCTAACTAAACGAAGTAATTAACACAAACCAGAGCACATTATCCTTTCCTGATACTCACATACGCACACTTGATAACACAAATGAGGTAAATAAACAAGGAAAACATTGTACTCACCACGACAATGTTATTCTTCTTCCTGTGTTGGTCTTGGTCTTGGTGTCACAGGAAGCTTGAAGGATAATGCTGCTGCCTGCTGCCCTTAATTAAAATATATCGGCGGCACCTGTGAACGATGTAAGAATAAAAATACTTTGCATACAGTAGTTACTTTTTACTCCAAGCAAACACCATTTTCTTGAAGAACTTTTTCACCGCGTCAATCACTTGTGTAGTAGTATCCTCAGTCTTCACAAAGTCTCACCACCAACACTTGAACACCATCACCATCCATTCACTGACATGGGGTTTTGAGGCTCAGGAACGGATTAATTTACCTTCCATTATTTCTAATGGAGAAAACAGCTTTCAATTCCGAATTTTTCCCAATTCGAGCAGCCGTCAGAACGGATTAAATTCAGAATTAGAGGCCACACTGTATTCTTAATTTCCACGAATATTCTTGTAGTAACTCTTACAGCTTAAAACATTTCATAACTAAGACTTACGACGCGTTGAACAAGCTTACAGACTCTTGTGGATTTGTGAAATTGATCTCAACCTATGGTGAATTTCAGCCCTTTTTTCTACTCTGGGAACAAATTATTTTTATTTGCCAATGGATTTTGATTTTTTTCAATTATGTTTTACGTAAGACTAATATAATACTTTTAGCAAAATTGCAGGTTATTTTACCGGAAACTTTTATCTCTTAAAAATAAATTGATTTTGTTTGTGATTAAAATGAAAATCATTATAATAAATTTAATACTTCATTAATGTTAATGAAAAAGATATAGGATATTCCTATTAAGCTTAACAATTGATAGAAAAAACTTTTTCAATTAGGATTTTATTTTGGCTACAAATATTTTTTGTTTAATGATATAGTTTTTCTAGTAATCAAATATTTTTCATGATAGATATCCCTCAATTATAAGCAATAGTTGTGTTGAAATAATAAAAATCTTATTTCTATTTTTTAAAGTAGAGTGGTACCTTGGTTAGCAAACATAATTCGTTCTGAATGGACGCTCATAACCTAAATTGCTCGTAATTTTGTTCAATCCGTTCCAGACACAAAAATATTCATATCAAAATCCTCCTCCTCCTCCTTCAGCTCCCTCCTTCCTCTTCGTCCTCCAACTTTACTGACATTATTAAAAACTAATGATTATGAGAGTGCAGTGTAACCAATTTGAGTACTGTACATAGTGCAGTGTAACACCCTTGCCTGTAACCACCTTCACACTTGTCCACACAACACACAAACTCAAAAATGGACCTGCATGTGCTTGCGAATACTCTTCTTTACCTTGAAACATTTCTTACAAACATCACACTTGAACTCCCTCAAGCCAGTGTGTGTCATTGTGTGTTGATTGAGACGAGAAACATTAATGAACCTTTTACCACATTCATCACATTCATAATTTTTAATACCACGGTGTATCAGGGTGTGTGCATTGAGCTGAGACTTATCAGCAAATGTTTTCCCACATAGTTGACATTCATAATTTTTAACACCAGTGTGTGTCAGGGTGTGTCTGGCGAGGTGAGCCTTTTGGGTAAATGTTTTCCCACACTCTATACATTCATAGTTTTTAACACAATTGTGTATCAGGGTGTGTTGGGTGAGGTGAGATTTTCGGGTAAATCTTTTTCCACACTCTATGCATTCATAGTTTTTAACACCACTGTGTGTCAGGGTGTGTGACTCAAGCTTACTCTTGTGTTTAAAAGTTTTATCACACTGCTGACACTCAAACTTGTTCTCTCCTTTGTGGACGGAGCTGCCTGCCTCAAGGTGATTCTTGTCATCACACTTGTGCCTCCCCACACCTGAGGCAGACTGATCCTGCTGCTCCCAGCCACTCATGCTGATGTCTGGTCTCACAGCCTCCATTGCAGCATTACTCCTGGCAGCACACACCACAGCCAGTCCTGCAGTAACACTCTGGGAAGCTGCAGCGAGCTCAGTCAATGCCGAGCAGGCAGCCAGCTTGGACTCTGGCCTCGGCACCTGCAACATTGGTGATGGTCAGTACACTCATACCTCGGTTTTACGGACCTCCCTTTAACTGATATTAGAAGTAATGGACAAAATCTGCAACAGCCAACTCATTTTGTTTACATCAGTGTAACCACAGGTGGAAGTCTGATTTTAAATGAAAAATGTTCAATTACTGTATTAAAGTGTATATATACAGTGCACAGGTATTTTACACTGTCAGATTGGATAGTGTGCTTGATTAAATGTATAGTACTATATTATTCATCTTTCTTTGGTAATGTAATTGTTGATATTAATCACTACAGCTATAATGAACCCCAAAGAAGTTGTATTCAAAGATTTTTGGGCCATAGTGATATCTTTACTACTTGGGTGTATTTTCAGTCCTAACTCCTTTGCCATTTTTTCATTTATATAACTTTCAGTACTACAGGAATCCACCAAAGCATTGACACATTTCCCATTTATAGTGACAGCAGTTGCTGCTTGATCGAGTCCTTGAGGAATATTTGACCTTGTAGCCATGACACTGGATTTAAACATCATTGCTACAGACCCTGAAGTAGATTTTGACTTACATGCACGAGCAAAATGTCCCGGTTTTCCACACTTATGGCATATAGCCTCTTGGGCAGGACAATTATTACGAGCGTGGGCATTTCCATCACAGAAGTAACATTTCTTTCTTTGTGTAAATGTTGCAGCCACAGGAGGATTCTCTGATGTTTCCACTTTATCACATTTATTTGGTTCTACATTCTCCTCGTTACCAACCTGTGGGTTTATAGCTGCAGTTGTATGAGTCACCCCGGGGTTATAGGCTTCCACATTCTTATGGGTGAGGTCCAAGGAATAGGCCTGGTTGTATGCACCTTGCAGGTCCAACTTGTCATTTTCAAGGAGGCGTTGACGGATCAAGGATGAGGCAAGGCCGTTTATGAACGCATCCCTTATCAACTCTTCTCGATATTGTTCTGCACTGACGGCTTTCAACCCACAGTCTTTGCTTAATTTACTCAATTCTCTGAGAAATTCATCTAATGACTCCTCAGGCTTTTGTTTCCTAGTAGCCAGTTGGTGCCTCGAAAAAATCACGTTTGGCGTTTTCACATACAGCTTTTCTAGTACAGACTTTGCTGAATCATAGGTATCACACTCTTCTATATATTCGTACACATTAGATGATACACAATTCACGAGGATTCGTAATTTATCTGGTGCATTATCACCACACTCGGTGATGAAGTTCTGGAACGTTCTGTGCCAGTGGTTCCACTCCTTCGCTGCTGTAGGTGAGCTAGGATCCAGGTCCAAGCGTGAGGGTTTCAGTAGTCGCTCCATCGCGAATTCTAGTTCATTAAATTGTCAAGGGATGGAGTGAAAGACTTGGCTGTAGCTCCAAATTTTAATGAACTAGGAAACGGACACCGTACATCATACATCACCTGTAAACCCAATACAAATAAATGAATACCTCCACAGCACAGACAATAAATATGCATTATGAGAACCCCATAACCAGAATAATAATTACTGGAGAAGATTAGATAGGAAGAATCCTCAACACGTGTGCAGCTGATGACACGGAACTCAAAGTGTAAACAAAAGCGGTGGCACCGCCTCGAGGGAAATGACACAAACACAATTATGAAATGCAACCAATGTAAAACGATAATTATTGTGGCACATTAATAAATATTAACGATAATATTCAAGTGATTATTCATCTCACACCAGTTAAGTTTTATTAAGTAAGTTAGGTTAGGTTAGTCTCTCTCTCAACACCACACTTTCCCTCACCTTTGGGCTAGGCCTAAAACCAGCCTATAAACGGTTCAGTCAATTCTATGAGCCCTGGTGAAGTCCTGTGAAGGTGTCACAGGCGTGTTAGCTGACCTATCTTCTTCAAGGCAGCGCTGGTGAGAAGGATGCTAGCTGGTTGTGGTGAGGGTCGAGTGCTTGCTGCTGCTGGCAGAGTGGGCAGGCCAAAGGTGGTGGCATTCAGGGCCAGGAGTTGGGAGTGGAGTACAACAGGGGTGAGACTTGAGAGTGGTAACGCGGACACTGTAGTAACAAGTGTTCGATAGTCTCCTGAATGTTCCTGCAGCACGGGCAGTGTGGGTCAGGGGACAGACGCAGGCGGTGCAGGTGAGCCGTGAGTGTTGTGTGGCGGAGGCGGGTGAGTGACATCTAGGACGCGGGATTGTTTCCATATACACGGCTGTGAAGAGGAGTCTCTGTGGTATTGGCCCATGGATGTGATGTGGAGGGCATCATGGAGTGTTGTCCCAGGCAGAGCGGCAAACCCGAGAATTGAGACGCTGTGCCGTGGAGAGAGGAAGGGGGAGGTGTTGTTTACAATCCTTCGTTCCAACAGATGCGTTTGATCTTGATGTCACAGGTGACTTGAAGTTTCCCTCAAGTCAGGCTATTGTATTAACAGTTCTTGTTAGGAAAAAATAAATAAAAGCACACAAAAATAAAGGAAAAAAGATGCATACTCTAATTACACGCCCTAGTTCCTAGATCTCGCATACCACATATTCTCCAGAAACTCTTTCGCCACGTCAATCATCCGTTCATTCGTCTCTTCACACAGTCCATGCAACACCACCATCCATTCCCTTCCAGTTCTTTCAATCACTTCATTCATTTCACGTCACATTTCTGCTAGAATCACACGCATCATTTCCATTTTGTCACGGTCATAATAATAATAATTCTTTATTCTAGACACATAAGATATACAGTACGTCCTAATGGACCATATCACACACACTTCTCGTGAGAGTACTTATCTGGGGCGTATATTCAAGGTGTGCGCCGCACTCCCCTGGCCAGAGAGAGAAATGCATGATAGTTATAAATAAATTCAGCAGTAAATGGGAAACGATATTTTTCTTATTATCTTTAGTCCTGTTATAATATTTTGCACTATAGGTGTTCTGTAGAAGCACTGCACACCCAGTAATCAATTGTATTATTATGTAGCATAGCGCGTACGGTGGAGTGGGAGGGCACTGTTGAAAATATGGAGCTGGGTTTGTGGCTCTACAAATGCACACTGCTTGCTTTCGTTTTTGCTGCTGAAATTTTATTTTGGCTAGAAGATATAAAGTGTCTTTGCCATTCATGATATGGGCATAATTAAGACTTGCAGGAATTATAATATAGTATTTATTATGAAACCAAATGTTATTAAGTCACTCAATCAGAAATAAAGATTGAGTGCAACCTACGTCATGGACTCTCTTACCGATGAAACAACGGAAGTAAGTTGAGTTGCCAAGTTATACTAACTCTGTAACCCAGTTTCATTGATTTGACACCACGAGGATTGCAGTTGCTACCAAAAGCTGTAGTACACCAGTCTTCTGATGACAGCCCGGCACCACTGCACATTCAACAGTATGCATACTAGTGCTCTCATACTTCTCACATTCCAGTACTAGGCTACATGTCCTACCGTCTCGTCCTTTCCCATGTCACACATTTGGCACACTTTGCAAGTTTGCTGCGGGACTCTGACCATCTGTAGTTCCTTGCATTCATATCTATACACTGTGCCCTAGCTCGGATGAGAAGATCACCACCCAGGCTTTCATCATATCACCTTACATACATTGGGGCCTCTTTCTCTCTGTATCATCCCAAAGTCTTCTTTCGTTCCATCTCAGTCTTCCACTTAGTCCCACATCTTTCATTGTTTTGTCTATCTCACTTTTCCACATACCACTCTAACCCTTCTCTACTTTTGTTCATCACTTTCCATTCATACACCCATTCTTTTCCTTCACAAAATCTATGCACCCACCTAACCAGCATGCCACTCCTGTCTACCATATTCATATATTTCTTCTCCCACTTACTGCTTCTTACATTTCACAAATAAACCTTTCGTGCTATTTTCATATTCTTCATTTGTTCCAGCCTAACTTTATATCTCAAGGTTGTCTTTATATGTCTCTCCCATGTCTCCTCTCAAAGCTTCTACAGATGCATATACCTTGGTGCATTCAGTCCCCTACTTCCAACTTGTTTATTTCACTCTCATTCCATGCAATCGCTTCCATACCATACATAACACTCGGAACAGCCACACTCTTCCATCTCTCTCGGAACACATCATATTTGCTCACTCTCATTCTTGCTGCACTCCTTAATCGGCCAATCCACTGTTTCACCATACTAATCTTTTCATTTTTTGTCTTTTCACATACATTTGGGATCATAAATAGAAGATTATTCAAGAAAGAAAATGAATAATAAGGAAAGATTAACAAAAAAGCGTGTTATTTTGATGCATTATAATTATTATTATTAGAGAAGATTTTTTTTTTAATTTGTATTTTTTTTCAATCAGCATTATTTTGGTGTAGAATACAGGCCCACCAACCTTCCTTCCTTCCTTTCCTCCTACAATTAAACTAAACTACAACAACCACCAACCAACACAATACATTAGCTTATCAAACATCAACATTAAACAACGTTATTTCTTCTTTTAAATTTACCATAAAAAAAAGATTAAAAACAAAAATTTCCCTCTACAACCCTTTCCACAACCTTGAAATAAAAGCAAATACACTACACACAACCAATTAAAAGTAGACAAGTACAGTACAACATATATAATTTCCATACAACAATTACAACTACAACTACTACAATTACTACAAAACGAGGCTCAACTATACCTTAAATAGTATTACCATTATTCTTATCAGGTAATATGAAGAGAAGTGTGTGTATGTGTGTGTGTGTGTGTGTGTGTGTGTGTGTGTGTGTGTGTGTGTGTGTGTGTGTGTGTGTGTGTGTGTGTGTGTGTGTGTGTGTGTGTGTGTGTGTGTGTGTGTGTGTGTGTGTGTGTGTGTGTGTGTGTGTGTGTGTTGTGTGTGTGTGTGTGTGTGTGCTGTGTTGTGTGTGTATGTTAGATCCTGGACAAGATAGCTTAGCAGGAGGACTGGACTGGAGTGCTGGAAGGGCCTGGAAAACTGGAACACTGAACTGAACTAACCGTGATAGCCTGAAGGAGGAGAGGAGTGTCAATATAAGATTAATGAATTACAGAATATCATTAACAAATTCATTCATATATAAGATAGCATGATTAGTATTACAGTTATTGTATTTCAGGAGCAGGAGGAGGAGGAGGAGGAGGGAGGAGGAGGAGGAGGAGGAG
>JAXIVD010005831.1:0-5000 GCA_036785275.1 Cancer borealis
GCCTCTCCTCCACCTCTTAGCATTCTCCAATAACTTCACCACAAATAGTACTACGTAATGATCGAAGGCTTTTCAATATATCCACTGCATCAACGGCGACCTAACTCCATCCAGACTCCTCCTCCTCCTCCTCCTCCTCCTCCTCCTCCTCCTCCTCCTCCTCCTCCTCCTCCTCCTCCTCCTCCTCCTCCTCCTCCTCCTCCTCTCCTCTTCCTCCTCCTCCTCCTTCCTCCTCCTCCTCTTCTTCTTCCTCCTCCTCCTCCATTGATGACTGCCTCTGCTTCTGCTCTTTCAGTCCTCCCGCATCTCCTTCCCCCCGCAACTCACCCACACACACCCATGCCATTTAGAAGTCTTGAGACGCAACTGATATATATATTCTCTCTCTCTCTCTCTCTCTCTCTCTCTCTTCTCTCTCTCTCTCTCTCTCTCTCTCTCTCTCTCTCTCTCTCTCTCTCTCTCTCTCTCTCTCTCTCTCTCTCTCTCTCTCTCTCTCTCTCTCTCTCTCTCTCTCTCTCTTGCCACCCCACCCAGTTACTACAACACGCGAGAAATAATTACATCAAGTGTGTATAAATAACCTACGCACACACACACTCACGCACGCACACACACAACACACACACACACACACACACACACACACACACACACACACACACACACACACACACACACACACACACACACACACACACACACACACACACACACACACACACACTCACACACACACACACACACACACACACACACACACACACACACACACACACACACACACACACACAGACTAACACACACACAGACTAACACACACACACACACACACACACACACACACACACACACACACACACACACACACACACACACACACACACACACACACACACAGAGTTCCTTGCACCACCTTATACATCACACTGATCTTCCTTCCTTTGACACCAGAAATTCCCCTGCTCTTCCTTCCTCCGCTTTCTCCTCCTCCTCCTCCTCCTCCTCCTCCTCCTCCTCCTCCTCCTCCTCCTCCTCCTCCTCCTCCTCCTCCTCCTCCTCCTCCTCTTCGTTCTAGTGCTGCAGGTGGGTAGCCTTGCCTCTCCTATCCTCCGCGCAGGGCAAGGCTGAGCTGCCTAACTCCACTACTGTAATATTGATAGCAAGGAAGGTCACTTGGCTTCTGGTAGTCAGTCTCCTTCCACACTCACACTGCTTTTGCTGCTGCTGCTGCTGCTGCTGCTGCTGTTGTTGTTGTTGTTGTTGTTGTTGCTGTTGTTTTTGTTTTGTGTATGAGTGTTTTGAGTGTGTATCAAAATATTGTGTTAGTACAGATGTATTTTATGTTTATTTTTGTGTCTAAGAATAGAAAAAAATCTGTTTTATACGTGCACAATTTGGTCTTATGTGTACTCTCAGGTTTTAATATTTTGTGTTCCAGCTGTAAGGGACCATCTTTTCTTTTTCTTTTTCGTTTTCTCTTTGCTCCATTTTCTTTATCTTTTGTTCCGTGTCTTTTTCTTCGTTTGTGTGTAGAGATATCTATACCATGAGGGAAGATGGATTCATAAACTAGGTTGGCAGCCACTTAGTAATTAGCAACAAGCCTCGTAGTCTGACCTCACAACACGTACTACCAAAGCTGAAGGCTAGACTCTACCCGCCCCGCCTATCTGTCTCCTCCAGTCTCTCTGCCTCTCTCCCAATAGGTCTCCTTTATAAATGGCTTGGTTCATGAAATTCCTGCTGGGTGGCATGAGTAGCCAAAGGCGGGAATGGCAGAGTGACTGGAGGAGACGGCAAGGCAAGGTAAGGGAGGCTAGTTCAATACTCCTATAATTTGAGAAGCAGAAATAGACTTCCAGTAGAGCTTACTTCACGTTGTTGTTGTTGTTGTGTTTATCCCAATTGACGGTGAAAAGTAACCCTGTGAGAATGACGGAAGGAACCACGAACGGAAGGAGAAATGATAAGGTTAGGTACGTTTAAAAGTCGTTGAATGTGAAACAGAGTGTGTGTGTGTGTGTGTGTGTGTGTGTGTGTGTGTGTGTGTGTGTGTGTGTGTGTGTGTGTGTGTGTGTGTGTGTGTGTGTGTGTGTGTGTGTGTGTGTGTGTGTTCACGAATGCATACACGTAACATTAAACAATACAGTTGGTTCTACCTTTCCCTTTTTCGTACACTGGAAACATGACTCGGGTGAAAGGTGAGATTGGTGTGTGCATTGAGTCCTTTTTGCTTGTTGCGACGTGGTTATGATAGACAAAGAGAAGGTGGACTTGTATATATCTGGCATACGCAATTTTTATATACTGAACTAACGCATTTTTGTTATTTACCTGTTCTAACGCACTTTTTATATAGCTGACTAACGCATTTTTCATATAGCTGACACGCATTGATTTATATAGCTGACTTCCGCATTTTTGTTATATACATGTAGTAACGCATTTTGTATCCAGCTGACTAACGCATTTTTTATAAGCTGACTGACTCATATGTATATCGAAGAAAAACATATTATATATTCATATTCAGTACACAGAAACTTTTCATGGAATTATTTAACAAAGGACTGAAAATTGCAATTGATAGTTCTGGAGGAAGTAGTGGTAGTAGTAGTAGTAGTAGTAGTAGAAGTAGTAGTAATAGTAGTAGTAGTAGTAGTAGTAATAGTAGTAGTAGTAGTAGTAGTAGTAGTAGTAATAGTAGTAGTAGTAGTAGTAGTAGTAGTAGAAGTTGTAGTAGTAGTATCCTAATACCCCACGTTAATGATGATAATACAACAATAACAACAACAACAACAACAGCAACAGCAACAACAACAACAACAACAACAACAACAACAACAACAACAACAACAACAACAATGACAATAAAAAAAAAATATCTTCCCTTTACCTTGCATTTCAAGTCTTTGTTAACGATCCACCTTTAAGTCTGTTCCTTTCCTTCCTCCTTCACTGCCAATCAGATCTCGTCTTTACCTGCAACAAAACACACAACACACACACACACACACACACACACACACACACACACACACACACACACACACACACACACACACACACACACACACACACACACACACACACACACACACACACACACACACACACACACACACACACACACACACACACACACACACACACACACACACACACACACACACACACACACACACACACACACACACACACACACACACACACACACACACACACACACACACATTTTACCCCCATCGTACTCACTGGTGTGGCTTTAAAGAAAACGCTTCCGCTCAGGTAAATTTGTCACCTTTAATATTTACCTTGATGGAAGCACAAGTTAAGTTTTGGAAGCACCGTGGACCAACATCACGTACTTTACCAACCAAACAAACACTGCGTAAACTTCCTTCAACTTCTTAAACCCTTTGAGTCAAGCTATGAAGATGTTTAATTTTTTTATACGTCTCAACTAACCCATCAACTCACTCACTGATAGTTCCTGTCTGTAAGCTTATGTATAGAGGAGAAGGGAGTGTAAAGGAAGAAATGATAGCAACAGTCCTATACTTGACCTAACGAGGACGTAGATGGGAATGCTGTTGCTGTGTTTACTAACTCAAGTCAACCAATTAGAGTACAAACCTTAGCTGCTTTATTTTTATTTTTTTTGTCTCGCCATGTGTAAACTTGAAAATTCTTGTTATTAAAGTTTTTTCAGTGTCAGTGAAATCTAATGACCAATGTTTTCTAATGCTTCAACTTTTTTTTTGTTAATCTTTTTTTCTCTTTCTTTCTTATTTGCATTTTTTTTTTTTTTTTTTTTTTTTTTACACAATTGAGTTCATGCTTCAATCTAGAAAAAAATAGGGATATACTTAAAAAAAAAAAAGAAGCAAAAAGACGTAGAAACAAACAAAATCACAGAAACACAAGGAACTAATAATTAAATACAAATATGAAAAAAAAACCTGTCACATCACATTAGAAAAAAAAAATACCACCAATATAACTAACTCCTTAAGTGACGGATAGATAGTGAAACAGACGCATTGATAGATAGATAGATTTACGATAACATCCTCACCCACTCACTCAGGTTATGTAGATCCGTAGATTGGCTGTTCGATGCCGGTGGTGTCTCAATTAGATCAGATGGATTAATAATAGTAAACCTTCACACGACTACCCATACGTACACACACAGGATCCGATAATGGTATAGTCTCCCTATTACTTAAATAGACACACACTCGCGGAAACATAGATTTAGAAAATGGTATATCAACATTTAGACAGACAGATACATACACGCACACACACACATACATACAACGGTAATGGCAGTCCGTTCATTAAATGGTTATGCTCGAACGTGTCGATAGATAGATAGAAGGAAACTGATAGCCAGTGATTTACGTAAATAGTGTGAAGTTTATAAAGAACTTATTTATGATGGTGAATTATTGGATATAGATCCACCGCCGCCACCACCACCACACTACCAGCCAGTCACTCACACCATCATCATCATCAGCAGCAGCAGCATTGGAAGGAGAGGCCCCAAGGTGTGGCTCTACCGATTACCGGCTATTGAAGAATGAGAAGACCAATAATGTTCAGTAGAAGTCGATGCATCTAGTGGATTGAGTGAATATTTCAGTACCATTTCAATTCCGCCATTGTGGTGCAATTCTTTTCCGTTTGTCGCCTAGCTTAGCCCACGATGTTGACGCGGGCCTGACGCAGGGTTGACGCAGGGTTGACGCGGGGTTGAGGGTTTGACGCGGGGCCCGGGAGTGACCCTGGTATGGCAGTGGGTGCGGCGCAGGAGGAGGTGAACCAGTACTGTTATTGAGCCTGTACAGTGGTCCCGAGAGCTGTGACGTCACACCTCACTGTAGCAAGGACCTGACACAGAGAGGGCGGCGGATGGTGTAAGCACATGTGGCCAAGGCTCCCTCACGCTCCCTGGCTTGTCCACTCCCTACAAATATACATGTGGTGCT
>JAXIVD010005832.1:5000-12500 GCA_036785275.1 Cancer borealis
TTCTGCCATCAAATCGGCTAGTCTTGAGTAGAAGCACTTAGCCTTGGAGCCCATCCCGCCGGACGTGGTGAAGACCAGAGGCGTGAAGGTGCCGTGGTCGACGTGTTGAATCCTTTCGCCATAGGTTCTCGTCTTCTCCTGCTCATTCCTACGGTGGGCAGCCTCCAGAGAGAGCTCGCGGTGACATGCTGCCATCGGGTCGAAGATCCGGACGTCGAAGAAGGCTCTCTGCCCCCTCGTCCAAAACCCCCGAGCACTGACGTCAACTCGAGCTTCATCGGAGATGTTTGCCGACCTCAACCGCAGGTTTTCTCCTCCAAGTGGCAGAAGAGTCGGCTCGGTGGCGACGTCATGGCACACCTCCCTGAGCATGTTGGCTGTCAGGTCCCTCACCTCGTCGTGCCTGATGCACACGAATCCCCCCTTCTTGCAGGTCATGGTGTGGTCGATGTTGTTGGGGGAACCACATGCACAGATGTTGGGGAGTCCTTCAACTGGCCAGCCATACCTCAGAGCAACGGCGTCGACGAATTCTTGTTTGTTGAGGTTGAAGCCTCTTGCTCTGATTGGCAGTGACGTTAGCCAGTTAGACGCTCCCGTCTCTTGTGCAATATGGATTTTTCGCACAGTCGCGGCAGGCACGATGGTCTTCAGGCGTTCAAGGCTGGTCTTCTGCTCTTGTTGCCTGTCTAGGGAAATTTGCTTCCTTTGCTCAGCGATCGCATTTTGGTCTATTTCCCCGTGTGCGTCCTGAGCAACTATCTTTACTGTGAGGGACCTGGCTAGGTTGATGGAGTTGAGGTGCTCCCTAGTTGTCAACCTCTCAGGAGAGGTGATCCCCATCCCGCCCAGTCTTGGTGGAAGTTCGAGCAGGGCCCTCTCGTCATCCCCCAGTGCTGGAGACCTCAGTAACGCTGGAAGGAGGGTGTTCCTTATAGCGTTTTCCAGCGGTCTGAGGAGAGGGCTGATGCCTGGGATGGTGCGCATGACGTAATTCCACCGATGTTGTAGGCCATGCGTGTAGGCAGAGTAAGCTGCGTGAGGCTCCGTCCTAGCTATATCAGATAGGATTTCTACCTCCCTCACCCACTCGAGCACTTTTTCTCCTACAAACTCCTTCTTGAACTCCTCTGTTCCTATAACAGCACCCAAGTGCCGCCGCCCGTCCTTTGTTATTATTACCCCGCTACCACCGAAAATATCCAGAGCGTGGTCATAAAGTTCGGATTTCACAATAAGGACGGACTTAGCTGCATTGGGTGTGTATCCTATGGTGGGTCCATTGTCCTTTATCAATCCCCACCAACTTTCCAGGTCTGAGATTGTGCCGGCCCCCGAAAGGTCGTCGGCATATGCCACTTGCTTCACCTTGGTGTTTTCAAACTACTATTACAATTACTACTACTACTACTACTACTACTACTACTACTACTACTACTACTACTACTACTACTACTACTTCTACTACTACTACTACTACTACTACTACTACTACTACTACTACTACTACTACTACTACTACTATTACTATTACTACTGCTGCATCTGTTAAGATGTTGCTGCTGATAATGATGATGCCAACAATAATAATACTGATAATAATGATGACGATAATAATAATAATAATAATAACAATAATAATAATAATAATAATAATAATAATAATAATAATAATAATAATAATAATAATAATAATAACAATAATAGTAATAACAATAATAATAATGATGATGATGGTAATGATGATGATGATGATAATGATTTTTCTACATATCATTAATCGTGGGCGCTAGTAGGCTTATGGAGGCACAGATGGACTTGTCTTGCCTGTTATTTGGTGTAGGTTTTAAAATTTTATAGTGACGCCTCAAATTATTACGTTCTCTCTTGAATATGTTGAGAACATGAGGCTTATTACTGCTACAGCCTCAGATGCATATTAACGTTGTAAGTCCCGTCTGAGGACAGTATGGCAGCAATTTGGGTAGTCTTTGGCCACTCGGCGGTGATATCAAATATTGAAAAGTGGTCAGCGGATATTGGGATTCGAACCCAGGATCCTAAGCTTGCATGCCCGAACGCTGACCACTACACCACCACTTCCCCAATGAATGACTATTATTATTATTATAATAATAATAATAATAATAATAATAATAATAATAATTATTATTATTATTATTATTATTATTATTATTATTATTATTATAATCATTGTTATTATTAATAATACTATCATTATTATCATTATCATTATCATTATCATTATTATTATTATTATTATTATTATTACCATTATTATCATTATTATTATTTTTGTTACTATTATTATTATTTTTATGATTATATTTTAATTACTATTATTATCATTATTGTTATTGATACTGTTATTATCATTAATACCAATATAACTATTATCATTAATTTGACCATTATAGTTACCATTGTTATAGTTATTAATGTTATTATATTAACATTATCATAATTGTATCTAAACACAGTATAATGATAGAATAACACAAACCTTCATTTGGAAGTATACCGCAGTAGAGACAAGTGATAATGTATCTTATAAATTATACGAAACACTTAATAACCCATTTTTTTCTCGGTATTTTCTGGGAACACATGTTAAAATGAACACGATATTTCCAACACTTGTCTTAGAATTATCAAGATGAAAATTTACAACCACGTACAAATACAGCGATATTTCACAATTATTTCCCATTTTAAGTACATTTACCATACGCTATTACTAACAATACATACCTTCACTATTTTTTCCACTGTTCTTTGTGCGGTATGATTTATTTAGTCTTATGAAAAAAAATCGTTTATGTTGCTGCACAAGTCAACTGTCACCTCTATATACATCCATTATGATAAAACCTTTTAAACTAATGTGAAAGGACGTCAATATGGGAGACAAAAAAAGAAAAAGAATGTAACGACAGTCATCTCAAACTGAATAAACGCCATTGATGTGTCAGTTCTTATTATCATATGTTCTTAGTGTTAACAGCTTGGAAAAACATTATGAATTTCATCAACACGTGCCACAAGAAGCACCAAGAATACTGCTCGTAACCCTTGTTTAATGTACACTCATTAGTGGCTTAGTATCAGCATCCAAGTATTTATACTTACCCCACCTAAAGATGATAACAACTGTTGGGTGATTACACTAAATACTACCAATTATCCCTGTGTGGGGTCTCATGCATGATGAATATATTACTAGTGTTACGAAGCTGTATATCAGAGTTATCAAGCGGAAGTAAGTTTACATAATACATATTTAGACACTCATGATTATGATAGACAACATTTCAACACTTGGAATGCCATTTATCATGTTCAACACTTAAACACATGTACCAATTATAAAGTTATTCACCACAGACACAGTTGTTCCTCGTCTGGTTACAGTTGTGACAGTGTGTGGCAATTTTGGTTCTTGTGGTGATACTACTGTACTTATTTTAGACTTATTTCCACAAAAACATTGTAAATGAGACTGTTGATACCGATTTAAATTGTTTTAGACTGGTTGGAGCATTTGGCTTTTTGCCAAGTTTTTCCAATGAGAAAACAAAGTTCCAATATCTTTGATCAGGTTCTCAGTCAAACAGTCTTGATTCCATCTTCACTAACAACATCATGGTAATTATTTATATGAAGACAAACAAAGTATGAGTTATTACAGAAAATATGATGCAGGAAAGAACATATTTGTATAATGAAAATAAAAGGAATAACAGCGACTAGCAAGTAAGAAATGTAAGTAAAAACCTGTATACATAAAGTTGTGGCATCATGACAAGTGGGAAAAATGTGTCACCATCTATCACAAGGCAACGTGGAAGGTCACCACGCCCTGGAGTAGGGCTGAGGGTGAGGCTCAAACAAGTGTATATATATATATATATATATATATATATATATATATATATATATATATATATATATATATATATATATATATATATATATATATATACACACACACACAAATATGTCTTTATTCCTAATTATCATCATCAGCAGTGCAGTACAAGTTTACTGCCGAATCATAATCTAGCCAGACTTCTCTATGAGTTACAACAGTAAACTTTATAGTCTCATGTCTCCACCTACTGTCTAATCTCTCTCTTTTGTACACGTCTCGCGTTCATTCAGTTAGTGTTTTGCATCATATTTAATCTGCTCTTCTAGCAAAATGTTCGGCACATCTTCATATCATAATATAGCATAACATAACATGCAATAACATATTGCTATGCTATGCTAATTTTTTTCTTGACTTTTGTATTAAAGAAAAGATTTACTTACACTACTCAGTTTTCGAGTTTTCTCAATCAGACCTTCACAATACGCCCTTATCTAAACATAACACTATATTTTGAAAGCGAAAACCTCTTTGTGTACCTCACAACACTATCTGTGAACATCTTTGTGATGTTAGGTTATCGTGTGGGAGATTCACAAATAACGAGTAATTTAGTGGAAAACAAGTACCAAATTTACTTATATGCACCTTTTATTACATGCTAACTCACAATCTACGTACTTATACAAGTTAAGTATCTAGTTCTTTACTGTTACACAAAGTACGCTATTGTGGAATGCTCCCCTTGCCTTTCACTGCATCTCACTTTTTGTACACGTGCACCCAACACACCGTACTCCTCAAAGACGAAAGGAAATAAACAATGCTGTGAATTTTCCGTAATGCCTGCGATTTTCTTCAGCAAGTCAGTGACAACAAGAGTTAGGTTGTGGTCCTCTCAACATTACTGTAAGGTTATGGTCGGGGAAGTTAACCTCAAGTTCGACTAATCGACGTTGAGTGAGCAAGATGAAGCCCTAAGTTGCAAGTGTTATGGAGGTGCTTCTGCCTTCTTGTTCTCTTCTGCTTTAACTCTGGAAGTAAACATCTGTATTATAAGTTGTCCCCTCAAGCAGGTAGTCTCGTTATAACCCAACACACTTTCTGCTGTCTACTGTTCTGATGTTCCTATGTTTCTTTAATGCAAATAAAGAAACTCTGTGAAGGTTTGGGTGAGTAAACATGAATATGCAGACTTGGATCTAATCACCATGTTCATCTTGATTTGATTATTCCAATGACTTATATTCTGTCTTATGTGGAATTCTCTAATGAAGACAATACTTTGATAAAAAAAATAGTTCCCATAGTGTAGCATTCACGTGGTTTCAATATGGAAAGAATCTGAGAATGTGAGAGTGAGAAACAAGTAAGATTAAACTTTGGGTGTAATTATCCAACACACTCAACTATCCATTCACCCTTCACACCACACGGAGACCCAACAAAAAACACAAACATTACTGCCAGACAAAGATGCAACCTTTATACACGTGCAATACCACACCTACGAGTACAACAACAACCACCACCATTGAACAGAACGACACATCAACACCCATGCATGCACTGGCCACCACCAGACACACACACACACACACACACACACACACACACACACACACACACACACACACACACACACACACACACACACACACACACACACACACACACCATCATCATCACCTTTCTGCCACTCCACCCAACTCCATAATGTTAACACCTGGAGCACCTCAGAGACAGCAGAGAGGCACAGCTGGTACACCACATATGGGAAGGACCAAAGAGGAGTAACAATCATCATTACCAACACAACTTCAACTATCCATTCAAATAGCATTACTAACTTAAACCACTACCACTACTACCACCATCAACTCCGCCGTCACTATTACCGGTTCTAACACTACCACCATCTACACCACCGTCGCAACCACCATGCCTGCCACTACTGCTATATTCAATACCACCTATAATACCTCTGCTACTTTTACTGCTACTCCCAACATCTCCAGAGTCACCGTCACCACTACCACAACCACCATCACAACCTTCTGTTTATATTAGAACACAAGTATTTTAGAGATTCCCATCATATTTCTTTGTAGCAAGGGATGCTGCTGCTGGTGGTGATGATGATGATGCTAATGATGATGATAATAATGATGAGAAAGACAAAAAGGTAATGGAGGAAAAGAAGACAGAGAAGGTGAAGGAGGATGAAAATTAGGAGGTGGACTGAAAGATGGTAGAGGAAGAGTAGGAAAAGGAGGAAGATGAGGAAGAGGAGAAGGAAGAGAAGGAGGTGGAGGAGGAGGCTGCGAGAAGGAGAGGAAGAGGAGGAGGAGGAGGAGGAGGAGGAGGAGGAGGAGGAGGAGGAGGAGGAGGAGGAGGAGGGAGGGGAGACTGGCCCAGGCGGCGGAGACTCTTCTGCGCTAATAACAGGGTCTGGAAAATCTCAACTGGGAGGGACAGGCGCACCCATCCCATCACCCTCTTCCCTTTGCCTTGTGCTCTTTCCCACCCTGCTCCGCCCCGCTCCACTCTCACACCCACGCCCACACTTACGCCCATTCATAAGCTACAAAGCAATTCGCGTCGCATCACACTTCCCTACGAGTGGAAATTTTTTGTTTTCCTAGTGATCGTCCAAGTGCCGGGGTGGAAGAGGCGGTTAGGGGGGAGCATGTGGTAGGAGTGAACAATGTATTGAGGCGATTACCACAGTGTATTGTTCACCTGGCGTCGTCAAATGGGACACCTGAGGCCAGTCCACTCACCCGCTTCCCAGCTTCATCATCCATTTCCCACAAATATTCATCCATTCTCACTCCGTTCCTCCCGCAGCAATTGTTCCCCGAGGCTTGAAATGTGCTGTAAATATTCCCTTGTATCTCCCACACTGGCTGCCTCCCCACCTCTCGACTCTGCTGGGGAGGGAAGGAGGGAAGGAGGGAGGGAAGGAGGGAGGAAGGAAGGTTGTGTAAATAGTAAAAATAGACAGAAATACAAAGCAAAAGTAAATGGAAATAAATCTGGTAGACAATGTGTGGAAAAAAAATCATTAGTGTGTGTGTGTGTGTGTGTGTGTGTGTGTGTGTGTGTGTGTGTGTGTGTGTGTGTGTGTGTGTGTGTGTGTGTGTGTGTGTGTGTGTGTGTGTGTCTTTGTGGATGTTTGCGTGCGCGTGGGTGCGTGGATGTTGAGCATTTTGATGATGGTGTTGATAGTGACGATGAGAAAGAAAAGACTGAGAAGGAAGATGGCCAAAAAGAAGAAGAGAAGAAAAATACGAATAAAACACAGGAGGCAAAGGAACAACAACAACAAAGGGAGCAGATGAAGAAGAAGAAAAAGAAGAAAGAGAAGAAGAAGAAGAAGAAGAAAAGAGTAGGAGGCGAAGAAGGCGAACACATGTGACTCTAATTTTCTTATCTCCTCTTTTCTTTACCGTGTGCAGTATAATTCAACCTTTACCCATCCCTTCTTTCTTTCTCTCCTCCTCATCTCTCCTTTCCTTTCTTCTAATTCTCCAATGTTCCGTGCGTGATGACATCTGTCGCCGAACGAACTGATGAGGATCTATCTACCTGAGGTGCTCGGCTCG
>JAXIVD010005832.1:17500-20000 GCA_036785275.1 Cancer borealis
GGTGAGTGGGTGGTTGTTGGAGGAGACGGTATGTATGGCACCATGTGAGGGCGGACGGGCGGCTGTCGGGTGGTGGGTGGGTGGGTGGGGTGGGTGTACGGCGGGTCGGGCCTGGCTTGGGTCACCGCACACCTATAATTAGCTGATCGGCCCCCTGTAATTTTAGCACTCCCCGGCCCGGCCGCTCGGCTCGCCAACCGCTATACAAAACGTCTGCGCTTTAGTGGCTGTGGTCAATTCGGATTTAAGATTAAAAAGGCCATTAGCATGAGAGCTGCGGTATTGCCATGGACCGCCACTTGATGACTCGAGGGAAGGACAACGCCGCCGTCACCTCCGCCGTCACCGTCAGCGTCACCGTCACCCAAGGTCTTACTCCCTCCCATTGCAGTCCTTTCACCATACAATGCACGACTACTTCTCTTGCACCTCTAAAACCTGTACTCCCTTATGTTAGGTATTTCCTGAGCCTCCAGCATCCTTTGCCTTTAATACTATGTTACATTTTTGTTATAAGACTCCCATGTATCTCCTCCTTAATTTTCATTTATTATGTACTATCTTTTCACTCCTCTTTCGTTAGTTTTATACCACACTGCACCTTAGAAAAAAACAACTACCATTTTTACCTTCCTGTTCCCTCTCCTGATTTGTCTGAATCTCTGTTCCACCTGTTCATCAAACTTTTTTCGCTGCTCAATGTTATTTTCTTTACACTTTGTTATTGGTATATTTTAGTTTTTGTAAAGTAAGTATTCTAATAACGATGAAAAATATTCTATTCCATTCTCTCATGTATTAATTAATAGTAGATCCATGTGTAGTATTCTTCTGCACTTAGGAAGAAAGTGTATACACACACGCACACCCTCAAACACACGCACGCACGCGCACAAAAAAAAAAAAAAAAAAACACACACACAACAAAAAACACATACATACAAACACATACACACACGTATACACACACACACACACACACACACACACACACACACACACACACACACACACACACACACACACACACACACACACACGACATGATGGAACAATCATAAACGATCCCTACTCTCGTACTGCTGTCACTAACACTTTGTAAACACAACTGCCTTTGCCACACAAATCATCCTTCGGAATGTGAAAATTGTTTGATAATTTACGGTTCCTCGCGGGCGGCCGGCGTGGCGGTGACAGGTGACAGGGCGAGACACAGGAGGGAGGGGTCAAGGCGGTTCACGCCCACTACCACCGTCACAACACGTGGATCTCACCTGTGCGAAGGCAACGGTCATTCTTGACACTCTTTTGTATGTATAAACTCTTATGTAAATACAAGAACAATGACAATAACTGGAGGTATCACTAGGAAGAACGTCAACAAACTTACTAAACGAGACTTTGAAATAAGTAAAGTCTTTCAATAATTTCTATTTGTGTGTAAGGAACATGCAAATATAACAGAAGAAATACAACACAAGAAAAAAAAAGGCCAACTCATTTCCAAATATAAGTGAGCCACAAAACAGAACAAAAAACTCCATGAAGTGATCACTCAGAATAGACAGATCAAGTCCAAGCAGCACTTTCTCCTTGGCTGCCCTGCTGAGGCCCCGTGTAGAGGGAAGGCAGGCAGGACACGCGACCAGACACGAGGGAGGAAACCACAATGGCCTTTTCCAGGTGTGTGTTGGGCTGCCTCTCACACTTCCTTTACGAGTGTCAGCAGCGTCAACATACAGGTCTCTTCCTTCTCCTCATCACGCCTCAGTAAACGTCACCACACCCCTGACCTTCGCCACCATCCTCTCCAGTCATAGCCCATTATTACGCTCCATCTCCATGCCTCCTTTTAATATTATTCAAAGTATTATCTTCTTCCTCCATCGCACTAACAACTATTCCCCCAACGCCCTGCCCCTCATCACCTCGCATCATCATTCCGAGCCTTCCTCATCGTGCTCCTTCTTCACTTCTCCCTCCATCCCTCTCTCCCTCCTTCCCTCCCTTTCTTCGATCACCTTCTCCCTTTGTCATCCTTTTTTTTCTCTCACTCTTTCTTGTTGTTGATGTTGATGTTGATGTTGATGTTGATGTTGATGTTGATGTTGATGTTGATGTTGTCGTCGTCGTCGTCGTCGTCGTCTGCTTCTTCTTCTTCTTCTTCTTCTTCTTCTTCTTCTTCTTCTTCTTCTTCTTCTTCTTCTTCTTCTTCTTCTTCTTCTTCTTCTTCTTCTTCTTCTTCTTCTTCTTCTTCTTCTTCTTCTTCTTCTTCTTCTTCTTCTTCTTCTTCTTCTTCTTCTTCTTCTTCTTCTTCTTCTTCTTCTTCTTCTTCTTCTTCTTCTTCTTCTTCTTCTTCTTCTTCTTCTTCTTCTTCTTCTTCTTCTCTTCATCGTTCTCACGCCTTTGATAAATTGCACACACATAAGATTACGTTTAGGGTTAAAATCCCCTTTAATGAATTCAATCCTCTTTCTCGAGTCACCGACAAAAAAGCAAC
>JAXIVD010005833.1:5000-12500 GCA_036785275.1 Cancer borealis
TGATGAAAATCAGAATCCCATTAGGTGGTTTTTCCGCCGGGACAACCCGGTTTTCTACCAAAAACAGAAATAAAAAGCAAAACATAACAAACAAACATATTTGTAAACTGAAAATAACAACCATCCAGGTTGGTGTTTCTTCTGATACTTCCGCTTTCCAAACTTTTTTTTTTTTTTCATGGACACGAAACACGTGTATGAATAAAAAATGTACCTTTTATAGTCAAAATTTATTGTTTTAATGTACATTAGGAACACACATAATACTTATATTGGCATAAATGAAATATTTTTATTCACACAACGAATATTTTACTATCCACAGCTCTATTCGAGCATCCTTACAATAGCTAACCGTTTTTAAACTCCCTCTCTTTGCTGAGTCTGGGATGACTCAGTTGTTGCATCACTAACTTGCACAGTCGTGTTAGTTACCCCTTCCCTTTCCAAACACAATGTATCTTCAGGGTCATGCAATGCTATATTATGAAGAACACAACAAGTTTTTACAATTTTGGAAATCCTTTCTATATCTGCATCAATATATTTCAATCGCCTGAATCTTCCCTTCAAAAACCCAAAAGCATTTTCTATAATAACCCTGGCTTTAGATAGTTTTTTATTAAATTTCAACTGACCATCAGACAAATTTCCATTATTCTTAAAAGGAACCATCAAATGCTTGCTTAGAGAAAAAGCAGAATCTCCAACAATATGGTAATTTGGTGAAGGAAAGTACCTGATGTCAGAGTTTTCCATTTTGGTGTATAATGAACATGACTTAAAAACTCTGCTATCATGCGCAGACCCTGGGAAACCAGTCTGAATGAAAGAATTTTTTTTTATCAGCGGTACAGACAGCCATTAGATTAATACTGTGTCTCTGGTTTCTGTCAATATAATCTGCCTGTGTTTCACTAAGAGCCTTAATATGGATGTGGCATCCATCCACAGCTCCTATCACTCCAGGAATTCCTCCCAAAGATTGAAATTAATGGCTAATTTGTGGTATTTTCTCAGGTGCTGGCCACACAATTACTTCCTGTCCAGCTCTACACAAAACATCTATTAATTTTTGCATACATTCATGGACTGTTGTCATAGAAACTCCAAATAACTCTGAAATTTCACGGTATGTTGACTGTGTTCCTAGATACCACAAGGTGAGGTAAAGTGCTTTCCTTGGACCCAGCTCGGGAACCGGCTCCAGACTTGGCTGCGCAGTTGGTGACGTACGTGTTGCCGAAGGTGTTGGTGCACGTCACATCCCATAGCAGCGATCGATCTCCGCTGAAGGGATAAGGAGTCAGCCCATCTGGTCTCCGTCCGTCGCCTCGGTCCAGGACGCGTGGTTCAAAGAGCGCTGGTACCCAAGCGGCAGCCACGCCACGGCGGATCACGTTCCTGAGGACGGCATGGCGCAGTAGTCGGCTGGTGTCGAGGTGGCAGGATAGCTGGTGGTAGCAGAGGTTATCTGCCGTAGAACTACATCTGCAACGGTGCGATAGGCAGACCGGCTTGCCGAGTCGAAGGGTGACTCCGGCGCGTACATCATCATCTGGCAGGACGAAGCCGAGGCTTAACACAGGCAGGGCGTCTAGCCAAGCTCTACTATGAGGCTATGTGTGTGCCTGTGTGTGTGTGTGTGTGTTTGTGTGTGTGTGTGTGTGTGTGTGTGTGTGTGTGTGTGTGTGTGTGTGTGTGTGTGTGTGTTTCTATATCATTAACCGTTGGCACCAGTAGGCTTTTATCAGACACAGATGGACTTGCCTCGCCTGTTATTTGGCGTAGGTTTTCAGATTTTTAATAGTGTCACCTCAAGTGTTTACATTCTCTCTTGAATATGTTGAGAACGTGCGAGGCTAATCGCTGCTACAGTCTCAGATGCATATAACATTGTAAGTCCCGACTGAGCACAGTATGGCAGCAATTTGGGTAGTCTTTGGCTACTCGGCGGTGATATCAAATAATGAAAAGTGACCAGCGGATATCGGGGGATCGAACCCGGGACCCTAAGTTCTCATGACAGAACGCTGACCACTGTATCAACACTTGTGTGTGTGTGTGTGTGTGTGTGTGTGTGTGTGTGTGTGTGTGTGTGTGTGTGTGTGTCTTTGTGTGTGTGTAAAACCTGCGTCACACTTAGTTGACTTTTGATCACGAAGCGTACGATTAGCCCGACTTCGCTGTCTCTCGATGTTGCCTTGACTTTTGAGCCGACTTTTTTCGTCACGATCCCCGTTGGTTGTCCATACACAGCTCGTATGAACGTACTGTGAAGCCAATATGAAGGCTGCAGGCATTCCCGGAAGCAAGCACGAGATGTTGCCCTGTCACCACGAGTCATCCCCACATGAACCCGAGCTCAACACGTACTTACTATGCAGTACAAACGATCCCCTCGAACCCACCACAAAGCGCACTCGATGTGCGTGCTGGATTTTGGAGTCGCATTTTCCATGACTAGCTCGTATTTACTACGAAATGCACATGATTCCCTAGCACCCACCACGAGATGTACACGCAGTTCGTAGTTGGAAGCAGGCGGGCTGCGTACTATGCCTACTGACAGCCTACCAGCTACGTACCGAATGCGTACCAACATCGAGGGTATCGTGCCCGCATTCAAATTTTAACGGAAAAATCTTGGACAGACATCATACGAGCATCGTCAAATGCCGACTAGCTTTGGGTGGGCTGCTTGCACAACTTGTACGAACATCGTGCGCTGCGAGCCAGCTTTGGTTGGACGGCCCAACATTTTTTTCGTGTTGCTCTCGTACGACATTCCACGCAGCCAGTACGAACCCCAAGGGATGATTATAGGATTAATCGGACATCTACATGATGCTCCCGATTTCGTGGCCGTGTCGTCGAGCTCCACGAGAAATTACGGTCAACCTTAACTTCTCGTGTCCGGGTTGGACACCGGCCCGAGACGACGCGATACTTCCAACATGTTCCGACATGTCCCAACTTTTGCCTGCGAATCCCCTGACATGCTATGTCGCGGGATTCGCAGGCAAAAGTCGCCTAAGTGTGACTCAGGCTTAAACGTTTAATTCACCAAAGTCTGAAAGATCATGCACTGGATTCGTGCGCGTCAGCCATTACCCTTCATGAAAGAGCTCATAGAAATAGATCTATGGGTAAGACTGAGGCCTCTCACTCACTATACACACCCAATCCCTTGCTCAAGAGAGGACTGTAACTGCTCTCTTCCAATGAAAATTTTTGAACTACATGAGCAGGATTCGACTCTACGTAATGCAGGGTGACAGGAATTGTAATTGCACAGAGAAAACCAAAAAGTGGGTTTAAAGATGAATATGAAGAAAACTAAGGTGATGGTAAACAATTTCATACTTGACCATGGAATTAAGATAGATGTTAAAGTAATAGAATGTATCCAAGAATAAATTCCTTTAGGATAAAAACGTTAATCGTCTCAACAACTCTCCTCCTTTAAGTAACTCTTGATTCTTTAAGTCACCGCCGCATTGTTGTATCTTTATCTCTTTTCTACCGATATATTCATGCTGATTTCTCTTCTGAACTTGCTAACTAATTGCATCCACCTCTCCTGTGACCTCGCTGCAGAATGATTTCTACTTTTACTCATTCATATTCTGTCCATCTTTCTATTGCAAGAATTAACCAATATCTTCACTCTGTCATCCCTCATACTGGAAAACTCTTGAACTCTCTTCCTTTATCCGTTTTTGGACGTATCTATAACATTAACTCTTTCACAAGAGGAATATCAAGACAGCTCTCATGCTATATTGGACCTCCACCCGATGCCTATATTTCTCCTACTACCCTCTATACCTTTATACAGGGTCTGGTGACATGCGGGATTTTTTAAAGCATTTTTGTTTGTTCTTGTCCACTACCCTTTTCAAATAAAAAATAAGAATCTAAAAAAAATTTGTTTACATTAAAAGGATACCGGCTATGGGAAAAAAAATAATTATAAAAAAAAATCCCGTTTGTCGCCAAACAATATAAAGAAGACAGTAGGAGAAATATAGACATAGGGGGCAGTTCAATTTAGTATGAGAGATGTCTCGACACGCCTCTTTTGAAGGCAGGTGGAAAAACAGACAAAGGAAGAGAGTTCCAGAGTTTAACAGTGTAAGGGATGAAAGATTGAAGATACTAGTTAACTCTTGCATTAGGTAGATGGACAGAATAAGGATGAGAAGAAGTAGAAAGTCTTGTGCAGCGAAGCCGCGGGAGTGGGGAGGCATGCATTTAGCAAGTTCAGAAGAGCAGTCAGCATGAAAATAGCTGTAGAAGATAGATAAAGATGCAACATTGCGGCGGTGATTTAAAGAGTCAAGACAGTCAATTAGAGGAGGCGAATTGGTTTGGCGAAAGGCTTTAGACTCCGCCCTGTTTAAAAGAGCTGTATGAGTTGAGCCCCCCCAGACATGAGAGCCATACTCCATACATGGGCGGATAAGGCCTCTGTACAAAGCAAGCAGATGAGAGGGAGAGAAAAATGGACGCAGACGCCATAGGAGTTGGAAAGACTTTGACATTTTCTATTAATGAAAGAGTTTTTAGTAAGATGGAGAATAGATTTGGCCTGATTACGGGCAGAAATATATAGGGCATGAGTTTCAGCAGATAGATAAGCTACGGTACCGTTTGTGAGCCGCCTCTCTATCATTGACAGCACGAGAACAAGCAGAGTTAAACCAGGGCTTTTTAGCTTTAGTATTAGAGAAAGTATGAGGAATGTATAGCTCCATGCCAGAGATAATCAATTCTGTTATGCGCTTGGCACAAAGAGAAGGATCTTTGTCATGGAAGCAATAATCATCCCAAGGAAAATCAGAATAGTACTGCCTCAGGTCCTCCCACTTAGCAGAGTTGAAATGCCAGAAGCATCTCTGCTTAGGCGGGTCCTGAGACTGCACTAGATTGATAGGACAGGTAACAGAAATAATATTGTGATCGGAGGAGCCCAACGGAGAGGAAAGTTTAACAGAGTAAGCTGAAGGGTTGGAAGTTAGGAAAAGATCAAGAATGTTGGGCGTGTCTCCAAGGCGGTCAGGGATACGGGTAGGGAACTGCACTAGCTACTCTAGGTCATGAAGGATAGATAGCAAAGTTGAAGGTTTGTTCACCTGGTTGGTCAGTGAAAGAAGATGAAAGCCAAAGCTGGTGGTGAACATTGAAATCCCCTAAAATGGAGATCTCAGCATAAGGTAAGTAAGATAGGATGTACTCCACTTTGGAAGTCGACTAGTCAAAGAATTTTACATAGTCAGAGGAATTAGATGAGAGATATACAGCATAGATGATGGTAGACAATTCTGGATTCAAGATTTTGGGCACGAGAGCAAGTAATGTCGTTACGCACATATGCGCAACAGCCAGCTTTAGATTGAAAATGAGGATAGAGAAAGTAGGAGGGAACAGGGAAGGGGCTGCGATCAGTAGTCACAGACAACTGTGTTTCAGTTAGGAAGATAAGATGAGGTTTAGTGGAGAAGAGATGGTGTTCCACAGATTGGAAAATAGATCTAAGACCACGAATGTTGCAGAAATCGAGAGTAAAAATGTTAGAGGAAGTGTCAAGACACCTGAGGTCGTCAGCAGAGAGGCAGTCCGACCTGGGGACATTTGTGGTCCCCTACCCAGATGGGGACTCCGAGGCTGGGTGTGGTGAAGCCATTTTTAAATTTTGATTTGAAGAGAGTGTAGAAGTGTAAGGTGTAGTAATGTTATATAGGTTGTAGAAGAAGTTGTCTTTAGAGGGCAGGCTGCAGCTGCTCTCTTGTGTAAATGAGACACTAATGGAACCGGAAAGAGAGGACACGGGGAATCACTCAGTCTGCAGCACTGCCTACATCCCTTTACGTATCTCTCTTGGAGTATTCTACCGGGCGGCAGGCGTATATTGCCTACTCCATAATCATAATACATATATATATATATATATATATATATATATATATATATATATATATATATATATATATATATATATATATATATATATTGTTGCGCGCCCCGCCCGCGAGAGTTGCGTCAGCTATAAAGGCGAGACGGTGAGGCTTGGAGGGTTCCGCCTTTTGTGTAGAAGGTCACGTGGCTAGCCGTGGCAGGAAGGAGGAGGTGCGGGAAGCCTACGTGACGAGAGAGAGACGGACTGGGGGCGGCGAGGTGTCCGAGGTACGATGATTAGGAGTGTCCCGCCTTCTTGTGTTTATTTTAATTTTTTCGTTGTTCTTTCTCTAATTTTCACGTCTTTCCTTCTTTCTTCTTTGTATTACAAGGTGGCCTGCCTTGTAGCCTATTCTTTACTGCACTATTACTGTAGCCTATTCTTTACAATACTAAACATACTGTCGTATGCTTAGTATTGTTCTAGATCGTCTCTGTGGCCTGTAATTAATTTATGAACGAAAGTTGTTTTCTAACTAGGCTATAGCGAGAGACGGCGCGGTGTGGGGAGAGGCCGCGCTGATAATGCGATTTGGTAACTCTCTGAGGAGGATAGCGAGTGGAGGGTGTTTTATGCGCATTGAGTTTAATTACCCCGCGAGCAGCCACAGAGAACACACGTTCCAGCTTTGAGCTCCCATATTGGCACTACTTCGTCTGTAACCTTCTCATACTTAAGGGGGTGGGTTTAAGACTGGCCTGTATAGTTAAGAGGTATATTTGTGTAGCTGGCAATAAGGCCCTGCCTAGTAAAACAGGTTACTGAAAGCCAGAGCTGTGAAGAGTGTTTGTCTGTATTATAAACATCTTGCCGGGGTGACTCCACCTAGTTTTTTCAGTTCCAGAGAGTTCTCGTAAGGAGGATCTGGATACTGTCAGGGTTTTGAGTCTTGGGAGTGGTTTCAGCGTTGTCTTCGTTGTGTTTAAGAGCCCATTATCTGGGTCTCTTATTTGATAACGCTAGGCGAAGAGATAACTCACGCCTTAGTATGTGTTTGTTTTCACGCCTCATATAACGCACTGTAGAGAGTCCTGTAGCAGGGGGCTGCTCTGCAGGATGTTAGTGACTCGAGAGGAGATATTGTTCAGTCAGGAATGGGTTGAAAGACACCTTGTGGGCGGTATCATGGTTGGGGCAATAGCTCCTTGCTTGTGCACTGTAATCTATTGCTCACTGATGTCCTCTTTAGAATGTAAGGAGGAGAAGGTGATTATTACTGGGAGATTCCTAGTCCTTTAGAGGGTAAAAAGGACTGGCGACCTCTGTACGCGTCGGGGTTGCTGTAGATGCTGTGTTTGGCTAAAGGGTGCAGAGATTATTTAACCCTGCACACCCGTTTCTCGCCTTTTTGTCCAGCCACCGGCGCGTGGCCCTCGGAGTGACTGGTCCTGTGTGACAGTCGGTTTTCCTTGTTCTATGGTGGGTTAAAAGAACGTTTAAGCATCAGCACTACAGTTTGTAGACACCCGTAACGTAACTGTGGCTGGGTTGTGCAGAAGCAGACACCCGGCACTAGGGCATAAGAACCGTGTCCTGTG
>JAXIVD010005833.1:20000-26955 GCA_036785275.1 Cancer borealis
AGCGAACAAACCATGAGCGCAAACGAGTGTATGAACTCTAGAGCAAAATGGGTGAAATGTTTTTTTAGTCATCAGAGTAACGCAACAAAAACACATGGTATATGATGTCCTTCCCTTATTGTGCCAACTTTTCAAACACAAACTGGGCGTCTCATCTCAGCAAAGTTCGTGAAGGTAACTTAGGTACACTCAACAAGGAAGTAATGACACACTGAATATTAAGAAGAGGAGGAGAAGTTAATAATAGCAAGTATAATGATGATGATGGTGATAGTTGTTGCAATGTTAATGATAGATGATAAGAACATTAATGGTAGCTACCAGATGAAGTTGAAAGGAAAAAAAATGACAAATGAATAAAAAGAAGAAATAAAAACAACGAAGAAAAAGGTATAAATGAAAACGATGATAGGAATGAAAACAAAAATAGTAAGGGAAAAAAAGTCTCTGCTCCCTGCATGGGTCTGCTTCTGCACGAGGGAGGAGACAATGGGCTATCTTTCCCATCGCTAAGGAGCTTGTATGGAACAGATAGGGTGCGTGTAATACAGTAAACTTGGTTGCTTTCTCTTTTCCCATTGGAGTAGTTGTGTCGACGAGACTGAGAAAAGAATTACAAGTGTATCCTTTCTTTCTTGTCCTCTTGTTCTTTCTTCTTCTTCTGGCACGCCTCTTCCTCCACCTCCTCCTCCTCCTCCTCTTCCTCCTCCTTCTCCTTCTCCGCTTTCTTTTTCTACCAATCATTCTCCTCCTTCTCCCTCTACTCCTCCCCTTCCTTTCCCTCCTCCTCCTCCTCCTCCTCCTCCTCCTCCTCCTCCTTCTCCTCCTTCTCCTTCTCCTTCTCCTTCTCCTCCTCCTCCTCCTCCTCCTCCTCCTCCTCCTCCTCCTCCTCCTCCTCCTCCTCCCCCTCTTCCTCCTCCTCCTCCTCCTCCTTCTCCTTCTCCTCCTCCTCCTCCTCCTCCTCCTCCTCCTCCTCCTCCTCCTCCTCCTCCTCCTTCTTTTTCTACCCATCATTCTCCTCTTACGCCTCCTCGCTGTCGTCGTCTTTGTCCTCCTCCTCCTCCTCCTCTTCTTCCTCCTCCTCCTTCTCTTCCTCTTCCTCTTACTCCTCCTCCTTGTTCCCTATGTTAATGTCCCCGTTTTTCTTTTCCTACTCCTCTAGCTGTACCTCCTTTCCATTTTTTCCAAATTCATGGTGTGTTCTTTTGATCTTAGCGTTGTAGATCTTTTGTTAAGTGTCCAAGTTTTTGATGCATAATTTATGGATGGTAGAACGGTGTATACATTTTTCTTTAATATCAGAGAAAGTTAATTCCTCTGTGACTTTTTTTTAAATCTATATTCGCGTCTTCCTACTAATTTATGATTTTCCCTTTTATGTTGCTGCAATGTAGTAGTCTTGTTTTAACTTTCTTTGTAGTATTTTTTCCCGTAACTCATTGTTTTTGCAACGCATTTCTGTTGTCTTCTTTCTTTCTTTATTTATTTCTCTTTTTTTTTGTCCCTCTTTTATTTACAGTACATTCATACATACATACATATATGCATACATTCTTTGCCTGAGGATGCATCATAATGAAGTTCCATAACAAACAAAGTGTTATTGTGCTCTTGTGTATTTGGGGATGAAGGTCCCACTCCAGTTGCTCTCTCCTTCCTCTTCTCATTTCTAAACTGAGGATTCGACCTGTAAACGAGCTTGACCCGAGCTTACTTAATTTATAACACCAGTTTGCTTATGATACACATAATTAAAAGATACTTCCTTAATATTGTTCATCACTTTACTGAAATGTGTGTTCATACTTTAACATTAAGGCCTTCATATCAACACTCCAGTGTACCTTAATTATGGATTGTTGATTGTACCTTAATTAATAAGCATCCGGAGAACACACCAGTAATTTGAGATATTCCAAGGAATGGCTGTAAGCTATTCAGCCATATAACTTTCATGAAACTTTCAGATTTGTAAATTTTTGCACACTTATGTAAAAAGCTTAAGAAAAAATTTAGTTGCTGCTCTAGTTTTTGCTATATGTTTTCTTCTTACATAAAAGAAGAGATGCTTCACCATGCACCCGATAATAAGGCTAGTGAATTAACGCTCCATAGCATGTTAACTAAATCAATCTCGTTTATACTGTGGTTTGGTATCCGCTTCTTGAAGGTTTGAAATCATACTAATCAAGATGACCAAAGACTATGCAGACTTAAGGTTTACCGATAGAATAGATGGGCAAGTCAAGTTAAACAAGGAATCTTGAGTTGCAATATTGAGAAGAAAAAACATCAATGATTAGATTATCTGGTGCAGCACAGCTGTGTGGTGGAATATAAAAAAAAAACTAGTATGCTTATTTTAGAGAGGGATTCTATGAAAAAATGACCTTCTGTAACACCATTGTATGGGCAGTGTTTCCACCATACACGAAAGGCAAGTAAAAAACAATTGCAAGGCATCACATTGTACTGCGGAAGTACAATTCATTGGTATACTTCCAGTAGCCAAATTATATTTCAAAACTAACCTAATAGAAATTATAATATGAATCTTCCATATTCAATATACAAAAAAAGGGTGTTTGTTAAGAATGACGTATTTTGAAAAATTACCATCAGCTGTATTGGAAACATTTCATTCATGACTAAATGTTTCACCAACGCTTCTAAAAAATAGTGAATAGTAGATCACTTAAAAAAAGGAAGTATATATAGCAAGATTTTTTCAAACTCATCCCTACTGACTCCTTGTTATTATGTGCACCATCACACAGGAAGTGATTGTTGTACAAATTAAAAAGTTTATTTTTACAAAATGTACATGCTTATAAAAAAGAATGCTCAGTTTTTTATACGTTTTTAGGGAAAATTCTTATGAGTAGTGAGCATCATATAATTTCAATAAGCAAAGCTGAAACAGGACTTAAATGTATACTATATGCAAACATTGAAGGGAAAGGCTTTATTAATACAATAGAGACAAAACGTAAGGTTTTTGACATATTAACAATAGTCGTTCCATAGGAGATAGGAATAGTTTTGCCTTCAGTCTTTTTTATATAGCTCAAGCAATAGTGACAGAGAGAGAGAGAGAGAGAGAGAGAGAGAGAGAGAGAGAGAGAGAGAGAGAGAGAGAGAGAGAGAGAGGAGAGAGAGAGAGAGAGAGAGAGAGAGAGAGAGAGAGAGAGAGAGAGAGAGAGAGAGAGAGAGAGAGAGAGAGAGAGAGAGAGAGAGAGAGAGAGAGAGAGAGAGAGAGAGAAGAAAAAAATGAGAAAGCTGGAAGGTCTAAAGTTTTAGTGGTTCACAATCGTTCCATTAAATCGAGCAATGCCATTGCAAATATATATGCAATGACATAAATTGAAGTAGATTGCGGTGATAGAGAGAGAGCTTCATGGATTTTTTAACAGACCAAAGTTGAATAAATCTTGACTACAATTAAATAAAAAAAGGAAATGAGCAAGACACATCATGCAGCGAACATATAATATGTGAACAATTAGAATTAGAATAACAGAATGGTAATCCAGGGATGGTAAGAAAAAAAAGACAGGGGTAGCAGAGAATTAGTTGGAAAGATGAAATGAGGATTTTACTGGTGTGGCAAGAATAGACAGACATCAATAGAGATGAGTGGGGAGTGCTGAGGGAGGTCTTTGCCCTGCAGTTAATCATAGAGGCTGACATTGATGATGATGAATGATGAAATGGGCAAAAAAAAATTGTATAATAAATGAAAATCTAAAAATAATTGGATAAAATATAAGACAACGAATATTGCAAACTTGATAAAAATTGAAGCTTATAAAAATGTTGAATTTTGAATTGATTGATTTCCATTACGATATGATGTGTTTTACTGTATGTTTTATCATGTATCGACACAGGCAGGTATCCGCTGTACATAACAATAAGAAGATATGAATCAAATATTGTTGTGAGCAGGACAATGAATGTTTGGTATAAAGAGACGGAGGCCACTTCAAATATTTTTTTTAACAATAATAATAATATCTGGATTGTTGCAAGCTACTGATCCTGCCACAAATATTACAGTACCATGTTTTCACATCAAACAGTACAATAACACAACAACCCATTGTAGACCATCACAATGAGAAAAAGATAAAAAATAAGCGACCTAACTCAAGTGTCACCCAAACAATCGCAAGTTGGGCTTGACAGCTCAGCAGCGCACAATAGAGGTATGAAACATCACAGAGGAAATCAATACTCCAGGCCACACTCAACGACTGAGCGTCTCCTCCCAAGACGGGGCGGGGCACTCTTGTCACGCGCCGCCTGCTGTTCTAAGCAAGGCAGACCTGCGTCTAATTAAAGGAAGGAAGGCGGGGTAATCCTGACGCGACTGTGTGATGTTATTTCCCTGCGGCGTATTAAGTGAGGCGTCTAGTGGATACACCTCGCCCCCGGCACTATAAGTAGTTTCCTTGGCAGTCACGTCCATCAGCAGCCAAGAAGCTCGTGCCTACCCTGGTGGTTTATGCAGCTGCCTCTGCCAGTGTCAAGCTTTCTTCAATGTTGGACCATCGATCTACTTATATCATTACATCCACTCTGAGAGAGAGAAAAGTGAGAGAAAAGAGAGAAAATGAGTGGGGAGGAGAGAAGAGAGAGAGAGAGAGAGAGAGAGAGAGAGAGAGAGAGAGAGAGAGAGAGAGAGAGAGAGAGAGAGAGAGAGAGAGAGAGAGAGAGAGAGAGAGAGAGAGAGAGAGAGAGAGAGAGAGAGAGAGAGAGAAAAAAAAAAAAGTTGTAGCTATATAGAGAGAATGAAGCAAAGTAATAATAATGATGATAATATTACTGCTAATAATATTAATCATGATGAAAATGATAATGATAGTAATGATAATAATAATAATAATAAAATAGTAATAATAACAATAATAATAATAATAATAATAATAATAATAATAATAATAATAATAATAATAATAATTATGTAAAGATAATTGATAATAACAATCATTTTCTTATAACAGATGTTCACGTTTGGTCACAAGCTCATCCTTACCTCTATTACCTTCACTGCAATCACTGCTCTTCTCTTTGTCAGTTGGTGCTTCAGTTATCAGTTATCGACGCTTCTTCTATCTTTCTCCCCTTCCAATTTTTTCGCTTCATCTGTGCTGATTGTACCATTTTCCTGCTTCTCATTGTGCTTCTTTTCCTTCTCTTCATCGTTTTATTAATCCATATATCTCTAACCTCCATTGTTATTTATCTTTGTTACATGTCTTATTACTTGTTTCTCGTACGTGATCTTTGTGTGAGCTTAGAATAATGGTTGCGTTAAATTAACTTAGTGCTTAACCTTTTCCTGTCAAGATGGAGAAAATCTGATTAAGATGAAACATTAAGTGTGCTTAGAGATTGTAATACCACACACACACACACACACACACACACACACACACACACACACACACACACACACACACACACACACACACACACACACACACACACACACACACACACACACACACACACACACACACACACACACACACACACACACACACACACACATATTTATATATTATATATATATATATATATATATATATATATATATATATATATATATATATATATATATATTCATTTACTTATTTATTTATTTATCTTTATTTACTTACTTATTTATTTATTTATTTATTTAGTAATCTTTCATATGTTTGTTTGTTTAGATATTATTAATTTTTTTACAGCTTAGTCCGGCATGTGAGTAAAATATTATTTCTCATGATTAACTAGGAATATTGATAAAACACACACACACACACACACACACACACACACACACACACACACACACACACACACACACACACACACACACACATACACACACACACACACACACACACACACACACACACACACACACACACACACACACACACACACACACACACACACACACACACACACACACACACGTGCGCGCAAGTGTAGAAAGTTTATTTTACGGATATGTGAAATTTTTATTTCTTCTCAATCAGTCATTTTCCCCTTTGGCGAATATTTAGTTACGTTTCGCCTTGATTTTTCCTTATCATCATGGTCAATTTAACTTTCCTGATTGTGATATTTTAATATCTTTGCACATGTTTGATCTCGTACGTAGAAATAATTAATATTTTGCGTATTTTCATCAAGATTTACAGACGTAATTAATATTGATCAGATTCTTTATTGAACATTCCAGTCATAAACTACATAATGCATGTGTCCTTGGATATTTTATGCTGCCATTACGTACATTTTTATTGGATAATATTAACATTTTTTGCAGTAGGAACGCACACACATATTGTGATTTTGCAGGATTGCAATAGTTGTCACAAGTTAATATATTTCACAAATGTTAAATGCACATGCGCGCACGCAGACACCGTTCGTATTACAAGACACAGCAACAAACTATTCCCAATCAAAGCACCGAGGACTGACCGCTTTAAAAAGAGTGCGATTCCTTCCATAGTACGCACCTTAAACTCTATGTAAATTTAGTTATATCTGCGAATATTGATTCCTTCCATATGTATTTTTCCAATCCATGACTGCCTTATTAATAAATCGTTTATTTTTATTATCATTATTATTATTATTATTACTTATATTATTATTATTATTATTACACACACACACACACACACACACACACACACACACACACACACACACACACACACACACACACACACACACACACACACGCACACACACACAAACACACGCTTTGCCCTTAGGTGGAAAAGAGGTAAAGAAAAGAATGCTAAAATCAGAAAATATCTGGTTGTAAAAACGCAGTACATGTGCTTGGGTTAACCTCAGATACTTTCTTTTGTAATAAAAGCAAATAAAAAAAAAGTAGTAACACCAAGAATATGTTGAAGTGGCCTGTGTTTATAGTGCTGTATAT
>JAXIVD010005834.1:0-5000 GCA_036785275.1 Cancer borealis
GTGAAAGGCCAGAAGTCTCTTAGGTATTGAGTCCAAACCTAAAGGGAGACGAGACTGTTTGGTGTGATACTGATTCTCACCTTTACAAGTACTTAACACTTCCATCCGCCTTCACACCCATCCATCTTTTCTGCCTCCGTTATATTCTCCTTTTCTTCACTCACTCACTGCTTCCTCTTCAGTCTAAACAATCATTCCTTTTATCTATACCTCGTGTTCTAGCCCGTCACGCCCTACACACAGCCTTTTCATCCCTCCTCTTCCCTCATCCTTTTCCATCCTACGCCTCACCTGCACTCCCCTGAACTCAAGAGAAAATATGCTTTTGCTTCTAACTGAGCCTCGAGATAAATGTCAGCGGCAGGCATCGTGTATTTTTGAGGGAAAGTATAGGAGGAAAGGAAGAGCGTGTTGTCCAGGGCCTTCCTCCTTTAAAGATTATCTGCACGGTGGTAAAAGGTTAACGGGCGATAGTCACACAGCCGACCATTACCTAAAAGAGGAAGTGCACGGCTCACCGGGGGAATCAAGGGAAGGGTCTGGTGTTAAGTGTGAGTGTGTCTCCTTACTGGAATTTGGTGCTGCGACTCGGAGGAGGTAAGGAGGTGGTAAAGACTATTCAGGAGCAGCAAGTAGTTTTCTGTCGCATATTTAAACTCAAACTAATATTTCAATTGTTCTTTAACTACTTTTTTCTGTTAGGAGTGAAGGGTTCGGTGTGGTAACGAGCGAAGGGATGAGAAGGTATAAAATAGTGTGTGTGGGGCATAGGGGGGAGAGGGAAAGATAGAGAAAAGCTATAGACAGACGTTAATTGTTATTCACCAAAGATTAAAGGCAGTTCATCCCCTAACGTACACTAATTGATGTTGACTTAGAAGAATTGTGAGAACCGAACCTTGGACATTGAAACGTGGGTGGTGTTGACCTAAGACTTTATCACCAATTTCACTGCGCCGCTATTCGATCAAAAGCTGTTTGTTTACAGTTTACACCTGAAGGCATCTATTAAAAATTCAAGGGTCCTCCTACGTGACCTGAGGGATATGGCATTTGACCTTTAACGGGCGGGCGTGGAGCAGCGTCAGGGATTAAGCCTTGACGTGGGCGTGATATTGGAGTGCATTTTGTCATTAGCTTGTCGTTGTTCTGTTCTGTTCTATTAGCTGTGTGTTGATTCAGGTGGTAGGGAAGGGATGGTGATGTGGGTGTTGACGGGGGGATGGTGGTGTTGACGTGATGATGGTGGTGTTGATGTGGTGTTGATGGTGTTGACTTGGTGATGTTGGTGTTGACTTTGTGATGTTGGTGTTGACGTGGTGATGTTGGTGTTGACTTTGTGATGTTGGTGTTGACGTGGTGGTGTTGGTGTTGACTTTGTGATGTTGGTGTTGACGTGGTAATGTAGGTGTTGACTTTGTGATGTTGGTGTTGACGTGGTGAGGCAATTTAACAAAGACCCGCTAAACAAACACCAGCAGTAAAGATGCACGACAGCAACACGTCAATTGCGGAGAAACAGCGGCCAGGAATTCCAGCAGCAGCAGTAGCGGTAAAGATACTTGACAGTTACGTTGGAGCTGCTTCCCATAATTACTCTTCGGTTGGACAAGCAAGCGACGCAGACTTACAGCCGCCTCGCTCCCTCAACCCTTTAAGAATGTATAATAGTTCCGAGAGAAACACTTGCCTTCAAACTTTTTTCTTTCAGCCAAAGTAATATATTATACAATCGTTGATGAAGCTATTATTTTTTTACTATCTTAAGGCTGATACTAAGTGGATTTTTTAAATTCATATTTGTGACATGAGGTATTTATTTTTTATTTGAAATGTTGATAGTAGAGAAACTGCTATAATCAAGACGCACACGTATTCCGATCTACATAATCGAATATCTATATACAAATGTTCTTTGTAATTGTGTGGTATTAGGGCGAGGAACTACTACCGTTCCTCCTTTAGCACCTTAGGCGGCTCTTGTTGGGTAGTTTGGTGTTTGTGGTGAATGTTTCAGTGAGTCTTGGTGTTTTACTCCACCAACCTATGTTTTATATAGGAGGGTCAAGTCCCCTATATCCCGCCGGGGCTGTAGCGTCTCTCTTTCTCTATTTCTATTTCTCTTTCTTTTACTCTTTTTCTCTCTCTATCTATCTATCTTCCAAGGCAAGTTGGATAAAGTCAAGTGTTTGCCACGACCAGCTCAAGAACATGATCCGTGCGTGGCGGACACAGAACGAACAGTCTTAAGGAAATATACAAGTGTTCAATGCCACAACTTGAGCCTCGTCACCAGCAGTAGGTTGTAACGTGACTAGTGAACACATGTTACCTTGCACCAATCAGGCCACTCATTACACTCACCAGGAAATGAATATTTTGACACCAAACTTAAAGGTGTAAATATTGCGTCACGAAATGTAGATATGTAGTGTCACTTTTTATATAGGTTGCTGATGACTGCACAAAAAATACAATGGTTGATTTTCATTAAAAAATCTGATATGATATGATTTTCATATTACATATAAAAACTATATTGATATATCTAAAAATCTTAAAATAATGTGTTGCATTTATATGTACATTATATCTTTTTAAAAACATTATTAGTATTTTGTTGAGTAACACAGAAACGTTACCCAAGAAAATAGTGATTCCTTCATTATGAAATGATCCGCTCTTCTCTTTTCTTTTCTTTTTTTTTCTTTTCTTTTTCTCTCTCTCTCTCTTTCTTTCTCTTCCCTCGACGCTCTATTTCCTTAATATATCTCTCCTTCCTGTTTTACATATTCACTCTGCATCCCCACTTCCTCTTTCTCTTCCTCTCGTTCAGCCTCCTCCTCCTCCTCCTCCTCCTCCTCCTCCTCTCCCTTGTTATAATGCCATCGTTTTGTGGCAATCCCAAGCGTATCTTAGCTGGTGGACGGGGTTTGTGTGTGTGTGTGTGTGTGTGTGTGTGTGTGTGTGTGTGTGTGTGTGTGTGTGTGTGTGTGTGTGTGTGTGTGTGTATGTGTGTGTGTGTGTGTGTGTGTATGTGTGTGTGTGTGTGTGTGTGTGTGTGTGTGTGTGTGTGTGTGTGTGTGTGAGAGAGAGAGAGAGAGAGAGAGAGAGAGAGAGAGAGAGAGAGAGGAGAGAGAGAGAGAGAGAGAGAGAGAGAGAGAGAGAGAGAGAGAGAGAGAGAGAGAGAGAATCATTGGTTGGGAAAAGAGTATATTGGAAGTGTAGACATTGAAGGTGGAGGAGTATTAGTAACGACGATGATGATGCTGAAGGGGAGAGGGAGAGGGCGGTTATATATGAATGTAAGTGAGAGTAGGAGTGAGAGAGGGAGAGAGGGAGAGGAACGAGAGGTGAGTGAGTGAGTGCGTGCGTGTGTAGCAGTGACCTAGAAATATTCCCATCACTGCAAACCTTCCTGCTCTCAACTCACAGTGAAAACAACGAAGCGTGAAAATTGCCTTGAATACCGACCGTTCATTTATAGGAAGAGAGAGAGAAACAGAGAGAGAGAGAAAAAAAACGAAAACAAAAGAGAGACAGAACCGAATGCAAAGTAATAACAGAACTACAGAACATAACATAACACAACTCCATCCCTCTATCCTTTCATCCCATCCTGCTACTCTCTCTCTCTCTCTCTCCGTCTCTCCACTTTACCTTCTCTCCCTCCTCTCCATATCCACCCCCACGCGTCCTCCTCTCCCTTCTTCCTACCCTTCTCTCCCTTCCTCTTATCCCTCTATTCCTCCCTCCCTCCCCCTCGTCCCTCCACACTGTACCTTTCCCTTGTGTTGGTGAGGCAGGTAGAGGAGACCGCAATGCAGTACACCTTAGTCTGGAATTTGTGTGCGTGTGAGTGTGTGTGTGGGTGGGTGTGGGTGTGGGGCGGGTGGGTGTTTATATGTGTATGTGTGTGCGTATGTCCATGCACTTTTTTCACCTACATAATGATAAAAAAAAACTAAAGATACAGTGGTGATATGTACGTTTCACTCTTGCTACAGTCTGTTATTGATTTTAGTGTGTGTGTTGGTAGTGCTACTGTTACGTACTCACATTGAAAAGAAAGAGAGAGAGAGAGAGAGAGAGAGAGAGAGAGAGAGAGAGAGAGAGAGAGAGAGAGAGAGAGAGAGAGAGAGAGAGAGAGAGAGAGAGAGAGAGAGAGAGAGAGAGAGAGAGAGAGAGAGAGAGAGAGAGAGAGAGAGAGAGAGAGAGAGGAAGACAGACGCAGGACATAAGGAACAAAAGAATAAAGTAGGAAGTAGGAAACACTCTATATACAAAAATCATGCAGACGGAAGAAGGAATGTTCGTCATGCACCCAAGTCGAGGTTATAAATCATGCACTTCTTCCTCACTCCCACTGCCACTGAGACTCTCCATTTAGCTGTCTCCTCGGACTCTACGCCTTTCACTCACTCTCCACTCCGTCAGGCTTTCATGAATCACAATAGACGGGGTGAGACAAGGTGGTACAGTATAAGGGTCATCTAAGCTACTGGTGCAATCGCGTGTCTCTAAATACATCCATTCACACACTCTGACTATTTGCTATTTCATTTTCCTTCCTTCACAAATCTGGAAATATAATGTCTCTTGAGTGTCTTCACATATTATACTTCATCGTATTTTCAGTGGATAAATATATGTCACCACCCATCTGTTTTTTCTGTCCCTCCCTTCCACCCTTCATGCCTTTCTATACAACATAACCGTAACTTAACACTCTCACATAAACTGGTAACGTGCATGAGGTCTAAAGAGCTGCAGGAAGCTTAAAACTATTACATTCTTACTCCTTTTAATCGCGTGTTTATCCTTCGTGTGGTCCAGCTGGCGTGTACCTCATCACTACTTGTCTACATGAAGTGAATAACAACTACGCAACACTAGATACATGAACGGGAAGGCCACGGTCTCTTAGCCTTGACCTGCATACCATTACCATCTCTAACACGCGTACTGCTGCAGTGTTCGTCTTGAAAATCATCCTTGTG
>JAXIVD010005834.1:7500-15000 GCA_036785275.1 Cancer borealis
GACATTGCCTTGAATTACTTTATTATGAGAGGTATTAATTAATGTAAAATGGAGTGAAGGAGGTGATTCAGAGGGTGGTGACTACTAATAGTGATACTGGTGGTGATGAATAGTGATGATGACTACTAGTGATAAAAATTGGTGATGACAAATGGTGATGAGTGATGGTGATGACTAGTGATGACATACAATGATGATAAGTAGCAGTGATAGTAACATGTGGTAATGGCATAACAAATGATGACTCTTCCCTTGCTTCCCACAGGTTGGTGTCATCTGGTGTTGCTCACTCAGCCTTAGTGACTCTCAGTTGGTGGTGGTGACTGGTGAGTAACTCTTGTATTAATCATATATTCCCCCACTTACTTTCAATAACATTTTTCAATATCAACTTTTCAACATCTAGTACATCTTCTTGCATTAAAATATCTAAGTCATCCTTATCATATTTTTCATTAAACGTGAATTAGAAAACGGACATCACCGGAAGCCTAATTCGCTTTTTGAAGAGAAAAAACCCAACACATTTTACCCGAGGGCTCAGGAGACGGGGAGGGGAGAGAGGCACACTTGGGAGGGCAATTTCAGCTTAGCCGCCAGGGAGGAAGGGAGGGAGGGAGGGAGGGAGGGAGGAAGGGAGACTGAATTAAAAGAGCGTTGCCTTGACCCTGCGTTCCTTTCCACTATAAAGTTCGTATTGTTTCCCTTCAGTTGTTTAGGATCTAGTTTGGTTTCGTGTCCATCCCTCTCTTGTTTGTTTGCAGGGAAAGAGAAGGTTCCTACAGCCCTTTTATTGTCCTATCCTGCGTTTCTTGCCTTTAATTTTCCTTCATTCATCTTTCATTTTTCTTTATTCATTTTTTTTTTCCTATTTCCACATCGCCTGCAAGATGAAGGGAAGCGCCCCATAGCTGGTTCCTTTGAATTTCTTGCTTGATCTTCTTTGAGGTTAAGGCGCCGTGGAAGGGAAGGAAAGTTGAGGGATTCATAACCAGCTTTATTAGTGTTTTTGACGGTGTTTGAGGTAGTGATGGTCGTTGGTGTCTGGCTTCACCCTTACCAGACTCTACCTGAGGGTCGTGACGGGCGGGTGGATCAGGGAGAATGATTATTAAGTCATCTACTGGAGAAGGCTTATGTCAGGGTCGAGGCTGGGAAAGGAAGGACTAAGAAAAATAATAGATAATATATAGATAGTTTTATTAACCACTACAACATACTTACACATAAACTTAATAAAACTACATTCATTTCAAGTCCAATCTAAAACAATATTCTTAATCTCCCCCCCAACAAAATATTACATAACTTACCCTTGACATATTAAGTTCCCACGGTTCCCTGAATTCAGCTGTGATCCTCCTCATCATTGTAATGGACATAACATTCATAACACTGTTGCTGCTGGAATGTTAATGTGACGGCGCGGTAATGGAGATAATTGTCACGTGGGTGTGTTAGGTATGTCTCCAAGGAGGTGTGTGTATGTTGGGAAGTTAGACATGCAGACAGCTAGACAGGCATGCAAGTAGGCAGTCTAGCATGCAAAAGGAAGGACAGGTGACGTTAGTATCGATAAACAGACAGATAGACAGTCAGGGAATGTAGATAAAGAGTAATTATTCATTTAATTAATTTATCAGTAAGTGAAGTAATAACGTTGCAATGAGTGAAGGAGATGCAGGTGGCAGACAGGGAAGCAAACAGAGAGGAAGGGAGTGGCGGGTGTAACCTTAGCTTGGGTTGAAAGAGGGAGAGAGGTAAGGAAAGGATTAATGTATCCCAACTTTTAATTAGTTAATGAATGCATGTTAGGAGAGTAAACAGAGACACTTGTAGTAAGACTCTTCCTTTGCCTCTCACTTAAAGGTTAAATAGTGTAGTTTATCACGAACAGCCTCGGCAAGACCAACAAGGCTGCTACTCTCTGTTCTTCCTTTGTGTTTCTTTTGGTGATGCTTTTCCATGGTTTAAACAGTGTCATGGGTAGCCTTGCACACATCAGCTGTTGGTTTGTTGAAGGTAGCAGTGTGTGTTTGCCTGAAAAACACATATACACATCATCCTTGTTGTCAGTGACTTCTTAATGAACTCCTCAGGAAATGGGGTCGTTTTTTTAAAGGAGCCTTAAGTGAATTGTTGAATATTTAACATAATTTTGAACTTTCTCCTTATCTCTTCCCATCCAATCCTCATTATCAACCTTTCTCTCTTTCCTGCCTTTCTTTTCTTCCTTGACTCTCTCTGAATATAAACCAAACCAGAAACGTGTAACAAGCATTTACCTCAAAGACCAACACGAACATAGTCTTGAGAACACCTTCTCCTCCTCCTCCTCCTCGCCCATGTTCAACGATCCAACACTAACGTGACAACCCTCGTTAGGCCCTAATTAGGTTATTGATGCCGTGGGCTCTGCAGATCAATAAGCACAGTGCACCCCAGAACCAGGAGGAATATTAGTGCACCCGAGAACCAGGAAGAACATTAGTGCACCCGAGAACCAGGAAGAACATTAGTGCACCCCAGAATCAGGAAGAACATTAGTGCACCCCAGAACCAGGAAGAACATTAGTGCACCCCAGAACTAGGAAGAACATTAGTGCATCCCAGAACCAGGAGGAACATTAGTGCACCCCAGAACCAGGAGGAATATTAGTGCACCCCAGAACCAGGAAGAACAGTGGTGCACCCCAGAACCAGGAGGAATATTAGTGCACCTCAGAACCAGGAAGAACATTAGTTAACCTAGTTAGACCCCAGCACAGGATTCTTTATATTAATTCCGTGCACCTGAATCTTTTACTTCAGCAGGTTATAAAAAAAAATGTGTGGAGATGAATCACAGCTAGAGTTTGTGGGGTAATTTAGGTTTGGTTTGGTTAGGTAAGGTTAAGTTAAGTTAAGTAAGACTAGGTTATATTTGGTTTGATTAGAATAGGTTAGGTTAGGTTAGGTTACAAGAGTGAAGTCGCGTGAAGGTGAATATTACTCTGTGAAGTTCTTCTTGCTACTTCTTCACTTGCAATGCCTTTTATTACTACTGGAGCTCGTGTGTCAGGTGTTTGTAAGGAGAAAGTATGATCGAGAGTCCAGGGTTGATTGGGCCGGAAGAGAGGGAGAGAGGTAGTGGTTTTGATATGAAGAAGGAAGGAGAGAAGGAAGGAAGGAAAAGTTGAGGGGTGAGGAAGAAGGAAGGAAGGAAGAAAAGAAGAAAAGATGGATTGAGGAGGAGGAAAAGGAGTAATTTTGTTATGAGGAAGGAAGGAAGGAAAGAAAAAGAGAAGAAAAGAGAGGGTGAAAAAAAGGTTTATAAAAGGTATGAGAAGGAATATTTTGAGATAGTGAATAAAGGAAAACACACATGAATAAGAAAAGAAAATCAATGTTGTCCTTTTTTTTGGTATCACGTATCAAAATTTTCTACACAATGCGTGTCAGTTTACAAGAAATGTCTGTATATAAAAGTGAAGGGGAGAGGGATTTCAGTGAAGAGGAGGAGGAAGAAGAGGAGGAGGAGGAGGAGGAGGAAGAAGAGGAAGAGGAGGAGGAAGAAGAGGAGGAATAGAGTGACTTGAATGGAGGGCGGAGAGATGAGTATCGTATGTAAAAGGTGATTTGTTTGTATGTGGAGGATTGAAGAGAGAGAGAGAGAGAGAGAGAGAGAGAGAGAGAGAGAGAGAGAGAGAGAGAGAGAGAGAGAGAGAGAGAGAGAGAGAGAGAGAGAGAGAGAGAGAGAGAGAGAGAGAGAGAGAGAGAGAGAGAGAGAGAGAGAGAGAGAGAGATAACTAGTTTTGACAAGTACATAGAGCCTCATGTGGTGTTGTTATTATTATTATTGTTATCATCATTATTATTATTATTATTATTATTATTATTATTATTATTATTATTATTATTATTGTTATTGTTATTATTATCATCATCATCAAAACTATCATTATTATTATCTTTACATATTTTCTTTGTTGTCTCGTAACCTAGATATTTTTTTTTTTCACATTCTACTTTACCTCTGTGTATTGCTAGTACTAAATTGCAGAAATTAGACGAATTAAACTTTATTTTAATCATACTTTCTTTTTATGATGAAAGTATAAATCTTTGTGCTTTGTTCCTCTCTTTCTCTCTCTTTCTCTCTCTTTCTCTCTCGCTTTCTCTCGTAGCCAAACCAATGTAGTACTTCGGTGTAATTATTGTACGTAGTTTGTCACAATTTCCTGACCTTCTTCCACATTCTCGTGCTAAAAATAGGAGCCTCATATTATTATTTCACGTGTAATTCAACAGTTGCTCTTCATGACCTTTTTTTTTAGTGCCAGTAGAAAGTAAGGAGGAGGAGGAGGAGGAGGAGGAGGGGGAGGAGGAGGAGGAGGAGGAGGAGGACAACTAGAAGAAAGGTAGATTTAGAGGAGAAGAAGGGAAGGGGAAAGGTGAGGAAAGTATGATGATAGGAAATAAATGAGAGTGAGGTAGAATTTTTTTTACAGTGTGGAGATAATGAAAAGGAAGGAAGGAAGGAAAGAAGAAAAGAAAAGAAGGAAAGGAAGGAAGGAAGAAATAAGGAAAGAAGGAAATATGGGAGGAAGGAAGGTATGAAAAAAAGGAAGAAGGAAGCAATAAGATAAGAAGAAAGAAGAAATATGGAAAGAAGGAAATAAGGAAGGCAGGAAAAAAGAAAATAAAGGAAGGCAGGCAAGAAAAAAAGAAGGCAGAAAGGAAGTAAAGAAAGAAAGAAGGAAAGAAGGAAGGAAAGAAAACGAGAAGGAGTAAATAAGGAAGTAAAGAAAGAAATAGAAACAAGAAAGGAAAGAAAGAACTAAGGAAATCACCTGTTGTCTTGTGTAATACCTTCCCTCCTTCCTCACCTCACCTCACCTCATCTCACCTCACACGTCTCCACCCTAACACTGCCTCCCGCTAGGTGAAGGATGGACGGCCTCACTCACTGGAATATTATGCTCATTACTGTCACTATCTTCCCCTTCCTTACTCCCTTCCCCTTCCCCTTCTCCTTCCCCTTCCCCTTCTCCTTCCCCTTCCCCTTCCCCTTCTCCTTCTCCTTCCCCTTCCCTACCCCTCGCGTGTGTGGCAACTCCCTCCAGTGCCCTCCCTCCCTTCCTCCCTCACTCCCTGACTCACTACCTGGTTCAACATTGTATTAAAAAAAAATGTATGTATGTATATCAAAGTTTTTTTTTATTGTGTTAAAGGATTTATTTTAATTTTTTTTTGTTCATGGTTTTGATAATGTTGGAATTTTAATGGGGAGATAATTTGTTTTGTGTGATTTTTATTTTTATTTTTTGGGGTCGAGACCTAAGAATAATGTTGGAATTGCCCAACTAATTGTTTGTAATCATTGCCATGTTTTGTTTCTGACAAGTTAATGTTTTTGGTATGTGTGTTTGTGTAAATTTGTTGCAATACACAGTTGGGTGTCACGCATACATACATACATACATACATACATACATACATACATACATACATACATACATACATACATACGTAATACAAGGATTAAGTGATAAAATAATGTTGTAATTTAGCTGAAAAACATTGAACTACAAAACTGATCACCACCACCACCACCACCACCACCACCACCACCACCACCACCACCACCACCACCACCACCACCACCACCACGACCACCACCACCACCACCACCACCACCACCACCACCACCACCACCACCACCACCACCACCACCACCACCACCACCACCACCACCACCACCATCTTCACCACCATCATCACCACCATTTCGCAGTAATCGACAGCCTTAATTGCCTAAGCCTCGCCCTTTGAGCCTCCAGCACGCCCTCACCTGCAGACCTTCAAGCCCTAACTGGCTATCGACGACCCATGAGCCTTAACACGCGGGGCCAATGAGGCGAGAATCCGGGTGAGGTGGAAGCCTAACCTAACGTGTATGTTTGCTGCATAAATATCTTGCGTGATTCACATTTTCTTTCAGCAAACATGGTCGGCAAACATGATTTTAACTCCTAAAGGGAATCTGCCGGGAAATTGAGGCTGACAAGGTGTGAGCTTTCCTATAAATATATAATGAATTTGTTAAGACGTAAATTTGTATTATATCATATTCTATTCGTTATTTAGTTTTAGATATATACAAATACACGTAAAACTACCACTGACATTTACAAAAACATATACTAACTAACACATACATTTACGTAAAACCTCTTATACTTACTATACAGATTAAGAGTTTATTACGCAAATATTAAATAGCCAGTGGTGAGGTGAGGTATGGAGGTAGCACAGGTGTGAGGCGGTAATGAGGCGCAGGTGTAGCAGTGACGGTGTGTGTAGGTGTGTGGGGCGAGACAGACAGACAGACATTCGTACAGTGCAGGAAGCGAGGAAAGAAAAGTTGTTAGTATCGCTGACTCGTTCTGTGTGTTTGTATTGACGTGACTCTGCCTTGGTGTCGTGACGGTCTGGTGAGTGTGTGAAGATAAGTAATGAAGTGTGTGAGTGTGTGAGTGTGTGTGTGTAGGGGGGGGGGGGTTGTGTGTGAGGGGGGGTGGAGAGTGCATGTGGGGATGAGTGGAGAGTGTGTGTTAGGGTGTGATGCGTCTTTAGAAAGATAAATCACGTCTCTTTCCCACAAGTGTCACTAATAATTCATGTATGTAAATGTGGATCATATATACTCGCCTTCCTTCCATCTTTCTCACGTCACACTGAACACTACAGCCCCGTCACACCCCAACAATTACACCACAATCCCATCACCCGAACAACATCTACACCACAACACCGTCAACACTACACAACTACAACTACAGGCACTAAAACTATATAATGATATGACTAGAACCAACGTCAGAGTACGTTTCAAAGAGTAATAAGTGTCCTGCCTTTGCATGACTTGAGTGAAAATGGATGTAAGTAGGAAAATTATTCTAATTGTTCTTATTAATGTGTCAGAATGTGTTAGTTTATTTTTAGTTTAGTTTGTATGTAATGTTTTGAATTGTGTTTATTTTTCTCCAGCGAGGAACGTCAGACTGATTAATATGTGGTGTAAGAAAAGAAAAAAGTGAAATATGTGTAGTAAGAATTGAAGCAACTGTGGAAATAAATGTAGTTAGAATTATATATTATATGATTATATTTGTATAGCTATTAAGCTGCAAGTCATCCATTTAAGCTAATAGAACGAAGGTTTATAACATATGTAGTAGCAGAGTTCGTTAATTTGACTAAATTCATGTCGGTCTTAAATATATAATATCTTCATTTCATAGATGACATTCATTAGAAAAAGAAAAAAAAATCTTCATATTTAAAGAAAAAAAAACAAAAACATTTATTCATTAGTACCCTTATGTTGTTACTGACACATTCACCTCCTCCGCTACACATGACATCTCACCTCACCTCACCTCACCTCACCTCAGCCACACTAATGAACCCTTAGGGCGGCGTGACCCTTAGACGGAAGACAAGCACATGAAAAAG
>JAXIVD010005834.1:20000-26943 GCA_036785275.1 Cancer borealis
CTCTTCCTCCTCCTCCTCCTCCTCTTCCTCCTCCTCCTACTTCTCTTCTTCTACACCACTGATTTAGCCCCTACTCTCCTCTCCCTTCCCTCCTCCTCCTCCTCGTCCTCCTCCTCCTCCTCCTCTTTTCTATTGTCCCATCCTCACTTCCTTCCCTCCTCCCTTCCTCCTAATTTTCCTGATTCTCTCTTCTTCCTCAGTCCCTTATGTGTTGTTCAGAAAATGGGGAAAGAAAAGGGAAGATAATGGGTAAAAAAAGACCCATTGACTTAGCCCATTATTGAATTAATTAAGGTTGATGTGATGGGAGAGAGTGAGAGAGAGAGAGAGAGAGAGAGAGAGAGAGAGAGAGAGAGAGAGAGAGAGAGAGAGAGAGAGAGAGAGAGAGAGAGAGAGAGAGAGAGAGAGAGAGAGAGAGATAGATTAAAAGTATTGCCGCTAGAAAAGAGAGAAAAAAATGAGATTAGAAGTAGTACCGTGAAAAGATTAAAAGTATTGCCGTTGAAACAAGAAAATTAAAGAGATTACAAGGGTATGGTGATTTAATTTCATGTGTGTGTGTGTGTGTGTGTGTGTGTGTGTGTGTGTGTGTGTGTGTGTGTGTGTGTGCGTGTGTGTGTGCGTGTGCGTGTGCGTGTGTTTGTGTTAATTAAATGATTAGATTATCTTCATGTTGAAAAATATATAACAAGGAATATCAGATAAATTTTTCTCTTCGTTGAATCGAATTGAATTAATAATTATTAGAAGTATGATTTTTACTTTGTGTTTAGTTTGATTAAATGTTTTTCTACTTAATTGTGTGTTAAATTAGACTACCTTCATATTAGATAATGAATAAAGAAGGACTGAATTATTACATCATCTGCACCAATAAATAAATAAATAAATACGATACAAAAATGGAGAAAGAAATATCACCTTTACCTGTGTGCTCTTTGTTAAAATGGTGTTAATTAATCAAGGTGAGTGTGGTTACATTCCACACCTGCCACGCGTCCTCAGTCCAGTCAAAGAAAGTCAAGGTAAATCAACACTTATTTACCTTGACTCACTTTCAATTAATTAAGAGACGTGTAGGTATTGATTAAGAGAGATAAAGATGAATATTTACTCACCTTGACTCACCTTGACTTACCTTCAATTAATTAAGAGACGAACAAATGACTGATTAAGGAAAGTACAGATAAATATTTACTCACCTTGACTCACCTTGACTTAATTAATGAACTTGTAAATGATTGATTAAGGAAAGTTAAGATGAACACTAACTTAACTTCACTTATCTTAGCTTTATTAATGATCAAGTTAAGTCAAGATAAACACTTACCTACCTGCTGCTAAGCTGACCTCACCTGGACTTAATTAATGGATGCACAGGTGACTGACTCTTCTCGTGACACCTGTATGTTGATAATAATTGGTGATGTGATGCAGGTGTTGGCAGGTGTTGACAGGTGTTGGCAGGTGTTGGCAGGTGTTGGCAGGTGTTGATTCCTTGGTGTTGCTTCAGGCAGAACAAAATATAACAATTCTTTTAAATTTTCTGTATTTAATCTACGAGTACACATTTTTATTTTATTTTATTTGTTTGTTATAGTCTACGTACATATATATTTTCTCTTGTTTAGCCGTTATGTTCCTTCATCATCTTCCTTCCTTTCTTCTTTCCTTCTATTCTTCCTTCCTTCCATTCTTCCTTCATCATCTTCCTTCCTTCCTTCCTTCATTCATTCATTCATTGCTTGGATTTCCTTGGTCCATGGCATGGGGAGTGTCAAAAATAATTACTATATATAATTACTCGAAATTAATGACTCAAATCCAATAAATAAGCTAATGGATGAGGCTAGATTTTTTTTTCCTCTCGCTCTCTCTCTCTCTCCTCTCTCTCTCTCTCTCTCTCTCTCTCTCTCTCTCTCTCTCTCTCTTCTCTCTCTCTCTCTCTCTCATCTCTCTCTCTACTCTCTCTCTCTCTCTCTCTCTCTCTCTCTCTCTCTCTCTCTCTCTTTTGGGTAGCCGTCGATTTGAATTTTCTTTCTTAGGTAATTTCTCTCAGGAATCTAAAACCATGATCTTATTTTTTTGATCTTGTAAATGCGAGAATAAACTTTTTTTTATATATATAATTTCGCTTTTCGACAATTTTTTTTTTCCAGATTCAGTATTTTTTTCTCTTTTCCTTTTATTTTCCAGTTCCTTCATTTCTTCACTTTTAACCATTTTCCTATTTCCTATTTCTCCAATTTCCCCTAACTTTCCATTCCTGCTCTGTCCTTTCACTCTCTCACTTTTTTTTCCTTTTCTAATTTTCCTCCTATCCCCTCGCCCTGGTCTCCTTTTTTATTTTATACCATTTTTCCTTCCTTCCTTCCTTCCTTCCTTCCTTCCTTCCTTCCTATCTCTCTCCCTCTTATACATCTTTCCTTTGATGCAATGTAGCACAGATTTTGCAATGCTGTTCCTCTTTTTACATTCACACACATGATGAGAGAGAGAGAGAGGAGAGGAGAGAGAGAAGAGAGAGTAGAGAGATAGAGAGAGAGAGAGAGAGGAGAGAGAGGAAGAGGAGGAGAGAGAGAGAGAGAGAGAGAAAAGAGAGAGAGAGAGAGAGAGAGAGAGAGAGAGAGAGAGAGAAGAAAGAGAGAGAAGAGAGAAGAGAGAGAGAGAGAGAGTCATACAAACTAAACTTTTTTCTTCTGTTATTTACCTTATAATTTCGTCTTCAAACTTACTTTATATAAAGTTACTAGGACATTTTCGTTATTTATTGAGACGGTAATACAAAAAAATACACTAGACATACAAATTACACAGTTATACGTTATTGCACAAGAAATTCTACTTCTCAAAAATACCGTGAAGGTTGCAGTCAAATGATTGTCATAGTTGTTTAATTTAATGGTCGAATTGCCTTGTTAGACTTGACTTTGCAGTTACAACGGAAGGAAAGTGTGTGGCTGTGTGTGTGTGTTGTGTGTGTGTGTGTGTGCGTTGTGCGTGTGCGTGTGTGTGTGCGTGTGCGGTGTGCGTGTGAGTGTGTGTGTGTTATCTTCTCCTTCGTATCTATATATCTGTCTATTCTTATTACTATCCATGAATACGTGTGTAATTAATTATTATCTCCCACTACTAAATATTCCTGTTTTATTTCGACTATATATTTAATTACCTCTAAGATTTTATTGCGTGTGTATCTTTCTCTTTTCTTTCATTCCCTTCCCTTTTTTATTCTACTTATCATTCTCACACCTTTCCACCCTCAGCTTGATCTTTTTTTTCTTCTCTCTCTCTCTCCTTTCTTTCTTTCATTAGTTTCGTCTCTTCATCACCTCACAAATCTTACTCTTTCCTTTCTCCCATCCACCAACTCGTTCCCTTCCTTTTCCCTTTTCTCCCTCCTCTCTTTATTACTCTCGTTAATCTCTCGTGAATTTTCCATCGCAGTGATTCATCCCTGACGGAAATAATGGACTGTACTTACCTTATAACACATAGAGCCATTATCTCCTACCTCCTACCATGTTCTTTAATTTGGGTGTTCGAGAGAGGAAGGGAAACTAAGGTAGATTATAATATTTTAAGAATGTGAGTTTTTTATTTGTATAATCCGTCATGTTTTTTTTGGATGAAAGGTCTCGTATTATCTTCTTGTATTCGTTATTTTATTGTTTTGTTTTTTTATACTAAACACGAAAACTAGTTGTCCTAAAACTGATTGATCTGTCTTAAGTGAACTGGCATTTTAGCTTTAAATGAATATTTTCTAAATCATTATTTTGGTCTAAATCATCTTTTTTTTTCTTTCTCTATTCGTATATTTAAAGCACGCTTATAACTAAATAGATTTCCCTATAATGCAAATGTCTATCAAGTGCATGCATACGGAAAGGTAGATTTGAATTATACTATAGAGTTGCTCGTTGAGGTTTGATTAGTAAGCTAAAGATGTGACGATGCCCAATGGTTATGACAATACAATGAATGTGTATAATGAATGTCAAAAATAGAAGAAAATTGAATGTTATATCGTACTCTATATAATGCAAGAAGGGATGTGATATTTCAATTTAAGTGTTTTGAAACATAATATAGTCTCACTTAATGAATTAGGGAACATAACGAAAAAAAAAATTAGATTGTAGGTAAAAATATATATGTAAAGCATTTTATTGCAACTTAATTAATTTTGTGAGGAATTTTATTTTATTCTGGTAACAATTTATAATTTTTATGCTACATCGCACAGTTAAATATTTTGTTGGTAATGATGTAATTATCTATTATGGCCTTGTTTAGTTTGATAAATAATTATGTAGTGTGTGTGTGTGTGTGTGTGTTGTGTTGTGTGTGTGTGTGTGTGTGGTGTGTGTGTGTCAGATAGCGGGAGATTAATTTGGAATGAAGCTTTTGAGACAGGTTACTAGACTTACCTCTTCCTCTTCCTCTTCATCTTCTTCCTCTCTCTTCCTCTCCTCCTCCTCTTCTCTTCTCCTCCTCCATCCAGTTCATTGCTCTTCCTCCTCATCTTCAATTCACGGTCTTACTCCTATCGTTTGTACCTTTCATCTTTCTCCTCCTCCTCCTCCTTCCCTCCTCCTCCTCGTAATCGTAATTCTCTCCGCCTTACCTTTTCTCAGATGCTCTCCATAGTGTGCGTATTCAAGGAATTAGTCTTGGCTTTGAGGAAATAATAAGGTTGTGGTGAGGTAATCTCTTCCTCTTCTCCTCCTCCTCCTCCTTCCTCTTCCTCTTCCTCCTCTTCTTCCTCTTTATCTTTCTCTATATTATTTTGTATTATTTTACGTATCCATCTTTATTTCTTTCTTTTCTTTCTTTCTTCCTTTCTTCTTCTTCTTCTTCTTTTTCTTTTTCTTTTCTTCTTCTTTCTTCTTCTTCTTTTCTTCTTCTCTTCTTCTTCTTCTTCTTCTCCTTCTTCTTCTTCTTCTTCTACTACTTCTTCTTCTTCTTCTTCTTCTTCTTTTTCTTCTTCTTCTTCTTTTTCTACTTCTTCTTCTTCTTCTTCTTCTCTCTTTCTTCTTCTTTTCTACTTAAGTTATCTTAGTTTAGGTTCGATTAGCTTAGATTAGATTAGTGTAGAAATCGCTTTGTATTAGTTAGACTATGTTCTATGCATCCAGTTAGTCAGTCATTCAGTAAGTCAGTCAGTCAGTCAGTCAGTTTGTTAATTAGTTATTCAGTAAGTCAGTCAGCTTAGTTAATTAGTTAGTCAGTCAAGATAGTTTGTGAGTTAATTAGTCAGTCAGTTAGTTCAGTCAGTCATCATAAATTACCCCTTTATAACCTTATCAGTCACGCCTGGCACATAAAGTGAACAGTAACATCAAATCAAAGGAATACAACAGTCAGAATCAGACCCGAGCTGGTTGGTGGTAGAGACGGAGGGATAACAAACTAGTTAGTATCCTTTCCTACCTGTGGTTGTTTGATGAGCCTTGCCTGCTGCCCTGTACATCTCAATGACAGTGTGATGTAACAGATGAATGGAACGTGCTGGTTCTCTCTCTCTCTCTCTCTCTCTCTCTTTGGGTAACAATTTTGTGTGGTTAATACGTAAAGCTTTTTATATTATGTAGGTAACTTTGATAGGGTGTATATATTTGATGGGAGACTTACCTTGATATATGAAAGTGTTAGGGAAGTAGCCTGACTAGATAGAGTGTGTTAGTAGTGTTAATGGTAAAGTTATTCAATATTCTAAATTAATAGCTGAAAGGAAAAGGTCAGTTTCTGGTCAGCCTTAAGTCAGTGTGTGTGTGTGGGGGGGGGGGGGGGGGGGAATGGCTCTCTATAAATGATTTAATTCAGTAAAAACTACAATACGCACAGAGAATATATATTAACAGTAAGTCTCCATCTAGCATACCGGACGCATAACAATCAAGACAAAAAAAAGAAGAAAATAAAAGATGAACACCGTCTCCTGTTATGTGGTGGTGTTGTTGTTGTTGTTGGTGGTGGTGGTGTTGGTAGTGGTGGTGGTGGTGGTGGTGGCGGGTGGTTGGTGTTGGTTGTGTAAGTGTTAATATATCCACTTCATTTCTACATCAACACTTAAACTAAACATCACACAACTCGTCCCTCACACACTACACACCACACACAGGGAACACCACACCATCCACCAACATTACAGTGACTTCAAACCCTTTACAACACCACACTGAGGCAACACACTACTGCAATGCACCACCTCATCCCGCAGTCCAATCACCTCTTCCTTACTGCTCATCCGGGAAATAAATAGCAAGGGAGTTTTCCGTCTAGACTCTGCTTATCTTGGTTTCTTGTGCTGTCCGCTTGGTGAGGTTTAGAAGAGCAGCGTGAGGCAGAGTGTTTGAAAAAAAAGAAAAAAGAGAGTGGTGTTGTTTGTGGTTAGTGGGAATACAAAAAAGCTTAAAACAGAGTGAGATTACAAAAAAAATATATGACAGAGTGGGAATACATAACAGATAAGACAGAGTGGTGTTGCTTGGGGTTAGTGGGAATACAAAAAAAAAGTTCAGATGTGACCTCGTGGGTGACTAAGGAATAAGGAATAATGACGGAAGAATCTGAAGAAATTTTTGCATATTAAAACTTTTCCAATTTCTTATCGAGAACGAAAGTCACATACACAAGAACTTTTACACACACACCACACACACACCACACACACACACCACACACACACAGCACACACAACACACACACACACACACACAGCACACACACACACACACACACACACACACACACACACACACACACCACACGACACACACACACACACACACAAACACACCACACACACACACACACACACACACACACACATAAAGAAGAGTATCAAAATTACGTAACATTTCTAGTCTGTGTGGATCTTACAGCTTCAAGGCCTGGGGATGATGTGTAGTTGGAGGGGGGAGGTGGAGGAGAAGAG
>JAXIVD010005835.1:0-7500 GCA_036785275.1 Cancer borealis
GGAGATGCAGCGTTGCCAGCGAACACATTAAACCTCACCTGTAAATCAGCAAGTTGTCATTATTAATTTTTTGGGTGAATTATTTTTTTTGCCATGGTAATTAAAATGTTTGATAATTATGGAGTTTTTTTTTTTTTTTTGGTTAAAGATGAGGTGTGTGTGTTTGTTTTTTTTGGTTCGTGATTGAGTTTTTTTTCTAGTGATATATTTTTTTTTGTTTATCTAATATTGTTGTGTAAGTTTGTAGTAAACTTTAAAGCGATTAGATACGAAATATACATAATTGTGGTAACTTTGTATTTAATCCACAAGCATATTATGTATCAACAAATTCTAACTTAAATAATTCAGGATATTTATTGACTTATTTATTTATCTTATTTATTCAGTTATTCTTTGATTCAATTATTCATTTTAAAGGTACGAACATCTTTTACTCTTAATTGTAAAAGAAACTCCTCGTAATTAATTCATTAGTTTATTTATTAATTAACTTATCTCTTTATTTATTCACTAATTCATTATTCTTCTACGCTAATAAGTAAATCTTTTCTTACCAAAATAAAACGTTTCCATCCATTTTTTCTTGATATCATTAATTTCTCAGCCACGCGGAGGAAATTTTCTGGTTTCTTGAGTAAAAAAAAAATTCCTTCATTTTCTTTATCTATTTATTTATTCCGCGGCCACGGGGAAATATTTTTAATTGGGGAAAAACACGGCATCAAAAACACGAGCACGTAGACGCGGGCAAGGGATTGAAATGAGACTCTGGAAATAAATGTTTGATTCGCTGCGTCACTTCCATGTCTGTCTGCCGGATCTTTAATTAAATTAGTGTGGAGCTCGGGCCTGTAACTCATGGTGGTGGTGGTGGTGGTGGTGGTGGTTGTTGGTGGGGGTGGTGGTGTTGGGAGTGATGGTGATGGTGGTGGTGGTGGTGGGGGTGGTGGTGGGGGTGGTGGTGGTGGTGGCACAGACCAGTAGGGCTCATACTGCAACTGTTGTTTAGGAGAGATTCGATTCTCATTTACATCGGTACAGAATCTTTCACCAGTACCCTGACAGCCAACAGCTGCAGCCCCCCACCAGTCTGAGCCATTGGAATAATCCAATACTTAGCCATCCCACCTGTCATCCTTATCCATACTCTGATCCAACCATCTTTTGAACTTACCTATTGACTCAACACTTACTACGTGTATACCCAGCCTAGTCCAATCGTTCTTCACTCTGTTAGTGAACCAATATCTACCTATGTCTGTCCTGAATCAAACAAAGATGGCCGTCCTCCAGCTTCTCTCTGATTGGCTGTTAGGTTTGTTTACATGTACGCTGATTGGCTCTTACTAAAATCCATGATGGCCGCCGTCTAGCAGCCTTCTGATTGGCTGTCGGGTTTGTTTACATGTGCGCTGATTGGCTCTTGCTTTATGCGGGAAATTTGTCTTGAATATATTTATTTTTATTAATTATTGTTGTTATTCTTTCTGTATAATGTGTTTCCAGGAAAGAAATGTGTTTTTTCCAAAGGAGGAGGAGGAGGAGGAGGAGGAAGAGGAAGAGGAAGAGGAGGAGGAGGAGGAGGAGGAGGAGGAGGAGAAGGAGGAGGAGGAGGAGAACATAAGAATATTGGTGGTGATAGGGATGGTGTGGTGGTGATGGTGATGAAGATTTGTGGTGGTGGTGAGTGGTGGTGTTGGTATTAGTATTAGTGGTGATTGGTGTGGTTGTGGTGGTGATTGTGGTGGTTGTGGTGGTGATTGTGGTGGTTGTGGTGGTTGTGGTGGTGATTGTGGTGGTTGTGGTGGTGATTGTGGTGGTGGTGATATGTTTTTAATCAGTATAGCAACTCTTGTTTTGGTGTAGATTAAGAACGAAAAGATAAGAGATTTATTTGACCGAAAGAGAATAACATGAAGTAGAATAACAAGGAATATGAACATAATCTTAATCTACTTTAATTATAATCATTCATTTCCTTTTGTTTTCGCTCAGTATTATCTTATATTTCATCGTGTTTTTTTTTTTAGTTAATATTATTTTATCTAATTTCTCTTTGTATTGTGTTTCCCTTCATCCTTTCTTCTCTTTATAAATACATTCCCATCTTTTGTATCTCCTTTTCATCCTCATCTTTCTCTCTTCTTTATTCTCTGCATCTTTATATTTACTCTATTATTGGTATTTCTTTTTATTCTTTTTACTTATTCTATATTTACTTCATCTTCCTCCTCTTCTTCTTTTTCTTGGTTGTGGTTCTCCTCTTCCTCCTCCTCTTCCTCTTCCTCTTCCTCTTTCCTATTCCTCTTACACTGGTGCTCTTGTTGATTTCACCGGACATGGAAGAGGGGAGACAAGGAGGAAGAGGAGGAGGAAGAGGAGGAGGAGAGGGAGGGAGGTGAAGAGGAGGCAAGGGGAAGGGAAAGAAAGAATCGGGAGAAAGTGGTTGTGATATGAGAGAGAGAGAGAGAGAGAGAGAGAGAGAGAGAGAGAGAGAGAGAGAGAGAGAGAGAGAGAGAGAGAGAGAGAAAGAGAGAGAGAGAGAGAGAGAGAGAGAGAGAGAGAGAGAGAGAGAGAGAGAGAGAGAGAGAGAGCGTCACCAAAAGATGAAAGAAAAAGTTAGAATGAAAAGAAAAAAAAAGGATATCTGTTTTTTCTCCTGACATTTGATTATTTTTTCCTTTCTCCTTCGTTATCTTATCGAGATATTTTGTTTTCTGATTAATTCCCTCTTTTATTCACCTTTTTTTTTCCCTCCCTCCCTGTCGCCCTCTTGTTTGTGTTTCCCTGTCAGACATTAAAGAAAAAAGGAATATTTACAAAGTCACCCATTAAAATGACAACCAAAAGTCTAGTGTTGTTTGAAAACGATAATAATTCATGCTGACTTATCCTTAATATAATGATTTTTTTAACTTGTTTTTCTTCCTCTGAATCAATTAAACTGTATATTTTTATGCTTGTCTTTGTCTGGATAAACAAATGACTTCTCTAATTGGTCTTGACTTAGTGTTTTATCTTATTTCTTTATATTCCTGCCATTCATATTACTTTTTTTTCCGAGTTAAACGTTATTGTCTCCCTCCTAATTCCTTCCAAGTCGGTTATTCTTCATAAATTTGATATCTTCTTTGTGGTAATATGGATTTTTTTTGCTTAATTAAGTGTCATTTACTAATATTTCATTCTTGTTTTACTTTTTCATTATTAATATTTTTCAAAAAACACAATTATTATTCTTTACTGTGTCACTTTCTCTTTTTAAGTTACTTTTCTTTTACTTCTTTTGCTTCAACTTAATGGAAAGATAGTCGTATTTTATTTATTCTACTTATTTCATTTAATTCATTCGTGTTACCATTGTCCATATTCTTATTTCAAGGACACGACTTTCCTTTCTTTTCTCTTTCCCTTTTATATTTACTTCTATTTTGACTCCATTCATTCAGTCACTTCACTCTTTCTTTTATTATTATTTCGTCTCCTTGTCATATATAGTCGTTCTTCAAGGTGTTTCATAGTTTATCGTTCAGGATGTCCGAGTTCCCTACGCTTTCCTTACAACCTTTGTTCTGACTTTTGTTTTGCGTCTTATTTCTATATGTTGCGTGACCTTCCTTCCTTCCTTCCTTTTCCTTTCTATTGTATATTTTATGTAGATATTTTTTACGCACCTTTTTTTCTGTTTGTATATTGGTTTATGTTTTTCTGTATTTTTTTTTTCCATCGTGTTTGTGTGATTTTTGCTTGTTTTTTCCCTTCCTTGTTTTTTTTTTTTTGGTTTGGGGGTGAGGTTGGTTTCCTATTTTTTTTTGTCATGTTCTGTTTGTCTTCTGGTTCGCTGTCTGTCTCTATTCTCTCTTTCTCTCTCTCTCTCTCTCTCTCTCTCTCTCTCTCTCTCTCTCTCTCTCTCTCTCTCTCTCTCTCTCTCTCTCTCTCTCTCTCTCTCTCTCTCTCTCTCTCTCTCTCTCTCTCTCTCTCTCTTTCTCTCTCTCTCTTTCTTTACATTTCCATTCAGTGTTGCATACAAAAATATCTCAACTTTTACAACATTACACAGAACTCACCTTGAACCCTCCTCTCACATTTCTCTTTATCCACATCTTTCTCTATTTTCTCTTCTATCTTTCTCTCTCTTCACTGTGTCACGTTCTCACTCCTTCCATCCCTCCCTCTTTTCTTTCCTCTTCTCTCATTCCTTCTCTCTTTTTTTATACCCAACACTCCCTCCTCGTTCTCTCTCCTCTCTATCTTCCCTTCTTACTGTCATTATTTCTCCCTAGGGTTGAAAGTAATGCTTAGATGGATAGGAAGATCACCGTTACAGCCTTAAAAGTTATACAAGGGAGATGATAAGGCCGGAATACGTCAATAGTTTTGGTTTAGTCTTCCCTTATTATTATTATTTATTTTTTCTTTCTGTAACTATGAGGTGTGTTATTATAATTATCCTTGACGCCTTAGTAATAATAATGATAATGATGATAAAGGTATATTATTTTTCTATGTACTTTAATGATTGTCTTGTAGTTGACGTGGACAATATTATCATTATATTTTTCTAGTAATGAGAAAAATGAACAAAATGATTTAGAAAACGAAATCAAAACGGTCGAATGTAAAAAAAAAAAAGCAAATGAGAGAAACAGAAGAAAAAAATGGGTCGGCATGAATGTAGGTTAGTAGGTAACAGAGAATAGGGAAGTCAGGCTTGTAGGAGGCGTGGGAGGAAAGGGCGCGAGGTTGAAGCCAAAACGTAGAAGGAGGAGGAGGAGGAGGAGAAGAAGAGGAGGTTAGGGGGGTAAAGAAAAGGTAGCACACAGTATCCAGGATGTGTTGTGGTGTTTATAGTGTAGTTTTAGTTCAAGGGTATTCTTAACACGGTCTCTATGCACTAGAAACCAAAGGAATGAATGGAAAGGAGAGTTGAAATGCCTAGTCTTCTTCACCTACTCCGTATTGATTGTATTAAAGCCGCCTTGTTCCCACCACCCACTCTCCTTCCTCCTCCTCCTCCTCCTCCTCCTCCTCCTCCTCCTCCTCCTCCTCCTCCCCTCCTCCTCCTCCTCCTCCTCCTACCCTCCCGTCCAGCTTTTCCTCCTTCCTCCCCCGCCGCCTCCGCCCTCTTTCTCCCCCGCCTTCTTCCTCCTCCTCCTCCTCCTCCTCCTCCTCCTTCCTCCTTTTTCTTTTCTCCACCCCCGCATTCTCTCTCCTCCTTTACATCCTGGTTCTTTATCTTTTGATATTCTTCTGTTCTTTTTCTTTTCTTCTTCTTTTCTTCTTCTTTTTCTCTCTTGTATTTTTTTAATATTTTCGTGTTCAGTTTTTGTTATTTCTTTTTGTTATTTTTTTCCTCCTCCTCCTCTCCCTCCTCTTCCTCCTCCTACTCCTCCTCCTCCTCCTCTTCCTCTTCCTCCTCCTTCTCTTCCTTTAACATTCTTCTTTCTACTCCTACCACTTCTCATATACTTTTTTTTTAATTATCTAATGAGCTTTACTTCTTTCCTTCCTTTCACTTTCATCCTCATTTATTCATTTTTATTCCAGTTCCTCATTTATTCTGTTTTATTTAACTTTCTTCCTCATTCTTCTTTCCAGTCACATCTTCTAAGCCTCTTTTTTTCTTTTCTTTTTCATTTTTTCTTCTTCCTCTTCTTCTTCTTCTTGCTCTTCTGTTCGTCACACTGACACACTAAGGTCCTCCACTTCCTCCTTCCTCATTACGGCTCTCTACCAAGACCACCTCCTCCTCCTCCTCCTCCTCCTCCTCCTCCTCCTCCTTCTCCTCCTCCTCCTCCTCCTCTTTCTCCTTCTCCTCCTCCTCCTCCTCCTCCTCCTCCACTCATCTTCCTCTACACTACTTTCCTTCTCCCCTAGTCCATTCCATCCTCCTATTTTTCCTCTTTGATTTACTTTCTCATAAGAAGCAAAGTATTATAAAAAAAAAACATTTAGTAAAGGTCAGAATTCTGGCAATTGTTGTGATTTTGGAAACCATGGAAGGCATTGATGAACCAAGAAGTCAAGGAATGTTAATTGAGCTGATAATTTTGTACACGTATTTTCAGTATCCTTTCTCTAATTCAAGTAGTTAGTGTAGAGTTATTATATCAAACAACCTATGCAGGCACCCTAGGGTATGTTGTTGTTTGTGTTCCCTTGTATTCCCTTGTGTTCCTTCGCCTCATCCTTCTTCATCTCTCCTTCATTCTTGCTCTATCATCCTTCACTGACAGGCTTTCATTTCGTCCTGAGATACTTTGTCGAAATTCTCTCTCTCTCTCTCTCTCTCCTCTCTCTCTCTCTCTCTCTCTCTCTCTCTCTCTCTCTCTCTCTCTCTCTCTCTCTCTCTCTCTCTCTCTCTCTCTCTCTCTCTCTCTCTCTCTCTCTCTCTCTCTCTCTCTCTCTCTCTCTTTCTCATTCAGTTCCCTCTTTCTTGCAGTCATATTCTTCTTTACTCCTCTTTTATTCCTCATTTTTTTCTACTTTTCATTCTTCTTATGTGATTTGTTGTCTCTTCATCCTTTCATTCCTCTTCTTTCCTTATCCTTTTTGTTTTATTCTCATATCATATTTCTATTCCCCGTTTATTTCTCTTCCTTTCTTATTTTCCCTTCATCTTTTCTTTCCTCCTTCCTTTTCACTACCTATCCATCCCTCTTCTTTACTTCTCTCCCTATCCATTTTGCTCTCCTCCTTCCTTCCTTCCTTCTTTCCCAGTCTTCCCTTCTTCTTTCCCTTCTTCTCCTCTTCTTCTCCCCTTCTTCTCCCCTCCCCCCCTTTTTCTTCTTCCCTTCTTCTCCCCCTTCTTCTTCTTCCCTTCTTCTTCCCTTCCTCTTCCCTTTCCCCCCCTTCCCCTTCATCCTGACTTTGCAAGACATGGCATTGCTCTCTTCAGAATCCCATCGGTTGGTGTTCCTTAGCCCATCACTCTCCACATTCCTCTTACCTTTCCTTCCCTTCTTTTTCTCTTTATTTTCTCTTCTCCATCCCCTTTTTTTATTCTCCCTTCTTCTATTCCTTCTTTCATGTGGCGTGTCTCATATCGCATTCAGTATTTTTTTTTTTTTCAAGTTTTGTTTTTCCTTTCATTTCCTTTCTTCTCGTTGTTTTTTTATTCTTCATTTCTTTTTACAGAGTGCGTTTTTTTTTTTTTTTTTTTTTTTATCTTGCCTTGAATTTTCAGCCTCTTTTCCCTTTCCTTCTTTCCTTCCTTCCTTCCTTCCTTCCTTCCTTCCTTCCTTCCCTTTCTTTCTTCTTCATCTCTGTTCCTCTTGTTTGCTTTGCCTTGTTTCTCTGCAATCTCATTTTATAGTTCTCAGAGGGATGCCTTGTTTACTCTTATGTTTGTTTGTTTGTGTGTTTGTTTGTTGTTTTGACTCAGTTATTTCTCTGCAGAATTGTTATCTTGTCTTTTTTTTCTAGTTTATGATATAAGAAAAAAATATATAAAGAAACAGAGAGAGAAAATAGTTAATAAAGAAATAGATTAAGAGA
>JAXIVD010005835.1:12500-22500 GCA_036785275.1 Cancer borealis
GAATCTGGAGTAATCGAGAAAACTAGTAGGCAGACAGCTATTGGTCTTGACTAAAACAATCCTCATTTTCCTTATCGACGGAACGAGAAATCAGTTTTCCGTAAAGCTTTAAAAATAGTGAATTAGCCACAGTGGACGCACAGAGCAGCCGGAATGACCTAAGTTTGGTAGTTGGGAAAGACCATCCGAGACAAAGGAAGGAGGAAGGATGGAAGGAGGAAGAGGAGGGTAGGAGGCAGGGCTGTGGCTGACTGCTGGAAGAAAGGAAGGAAAGGAGGAGGGATGGAAAGACGTGGGAGAGGAGCTGGAGTAAGACGGGAGAAAGAAAATGAAGGCGGAAGGCAGGGTTGTGGCATAATTTGGTATAAAAGGAAGGTTGGAGGAGGAGGAGGAGAGGGAGAGTGTAAGCAGGGCAGATATCAAGTTAATGTGAAAAGTAGGAAAGAGAGAAAGATGATGGAAACGGTAAACGAGGAGGTTGAGGCGAAAAACTGACATGATTTATCAATTTGTGCGAGAAACCAATAAATTGAGTTAATTGAACGTGTCCAAGTATAATAAATTACATTCTTAACACGACCTTCGACCAAACCTGATGAAGCGGCGTGTTTTCTTGTGTGCTTTTTTTTCTCTCCTTTATATTTTTCATGATAATATTGATGTTATGTTATTTTTTAGCCTCGAAGTTATTTATTACACTTTAGTTATGTTTTTATAATGTAGATAACCGTGAAGAAAAGTAGTTATGATTTACTTAAGGGAAAAATTTGAGTTATAACAAAAATAATTAGGTTTGAAACTATAATAAGTAGAAAAATTATTATTATTTCCGTGTTTTCTTTTACGCATTATTATTCCTCTTTATCCTTATTCCTATTCAATATTTTTTTCCTTCTTTTTCTCTCTACTATTTTTGGTTTCACTGGACTCAATACTCTTTCTTTTTCTTTCTCTCTCACTGCCTTTCCCCCTCCCTACACACACCATTTACTCTCTTTCCTTTTACCATTCCTTCTCCTTCCGTGCCTTTCATTCAGCTGTTCTCCTCCCCTTCCCTTCCTCTCCCTTGCCTACACTCACTCTCTATCGCCCACTCCACTGTTTACCCTCCAACCGATCCACTCTCCCACCTGCTCTCCTCTATATCCACCCACACCACAAGGAGGCAATCCACTCCCTCTCTCCACCTCATCCACTCCCCCTCTCTCCACCTACACAAGTCTATCGCTTCAGAGAATTTCGCGGTTACAGCTTCCAAGTGTGTTCCCAGTAAGGTCTCTGCCTCTCCCCCTGTTTCTGTCTATCTGTCTCTTTCCCTCTCCCTTTGTCTAATTGTAAGTGTGTGTGGTTGTGTTGCTCTGTTTTTTCTGTTTTTTGTGTGTGTCTAGTGTTTGGATATGTAAGGTTAGATTTTTTTTAAAGGTTAAAAGATGGATTTTTTTGATAGGAAATAAAAGGATGTTGAGGTTTTGTTGTTTGTCTTGTGTTTTTTATTGTTTTGTGTGTGGAAATCGAGGGTAGTGTGTAAATCTTTCTCTTTTTATTTCATTTTTTTTTTCTCTCTCTCTCTCTCTCTCTCTCTCTCTCTCTCTCTCTCTCTCTCTCTCTCTCTCTCTCTCTCTCTCTCTCTCTCTCTCTCTCTCTCTCTCTCTCTCTCTCTCTCTCTCTCTCTCTCTCTCTCTCTCTCTCTCTCTCTCTCTCTTCAGTGTTGTTTGTTAGTTCTTGGGATAACAAAAAATAAATAAAAAGTTTGGTTGAAAAGCTTGGCATTCTAACAAAAAAGAAACTACACATACAAAACCATTTTATTTGTACTACAAGAGCGGAACTAAAGTGGATTTCTTTCTCTTGAACTTACCACCCTATTCTACACTCTACCTTCCCTCCCACACCTTCCCTTATACCGCCTTGGGCACCCTATTATTACACCCTTACACCTTGCTATTCACCCTCACATCGACCTAAACATACCTCCCTCTCACTCTCTTTTCTTTTCACCGTTTCTTAACATGTCTGTCACCTTAGCTATCATGTTTTAGGTCACGCTACTAACACGGTCTAAAATATCTTCACTCTTACACGTCGTAGAGAAACTTATCCTTTATGGACACATTTTCCAAGCTCAGGTGCCTTCCCTTTGTCCCTCATGACGTCAGGAGTTGCCTCGGCCAATCAAAAGCCGGAGTCTGTGATTGGTGTTGCCTTTCATTCTGAGGAGGAATACGACTTGTTGGGGAATTGTGTCGAGGCGGAAATACAGTGCAAATTTGATCTTCTTTGTTTCTCTGTGTTTTGTTTAGATGTGTTTATTTGTTTGTGTGATTCTGTGAGTGTGATTGTACTGTGATATTTTTTTCTCTCTTCTTCCTCGCTTCTTCCTCTCTTTTTTCTCTCTTCCTCTCTCTCCTTCCTCTCGCTTGCTCTCTCCAGCTTCTGTTAGGTCGAGAAATGGTTATGTATTGTTTAATTATATTTTTTTATTGTCTTCTATTCAATCGGTGGAAAGGAAAGACAATAATACTGGCTAACGAGAGAGAACAGATGTGTGTCTTGTTCTGTGTTGCATCTGTTGTTGTTTTCGTTTCCTTTTAATTAAGATTCACGTCACGTTGCATTTAATTTTAACTCGTTTTAATGATTTTCTTTCATATATATAGCTTTCAATATCTGCTTATTTCTCAGTTCGTTTTCTTATCATTATTAGTACCATATTATTTTTTACTAAGATCATAACTTACTACTGTCCCTCCACCACCATCTCATCCTTCACTTCTACTTCTGTTACTTCTCTTTCCCTTTATCCCTGGCCTTCCTGTGAGCAAATTCCAGTCTCTACCTGTGCCTAGATAACACAGGTAGACCGGAGGAAGCTTTCACTACCTGGCTGCTTTTCCCCCGAGACTCCCTTGTACCATTTAGCTCGAATAATGAGACTGCGACGGAGACCAGGTGGGAGGGGAGCAAGGCGGTGAGATAAGGTGGTGATAAGACCGCTATGCAAGGCTGGTTGGCTTAGGAATATGTAAAGCTGAGTGTGGTGTGCGTGTGTATGTGGGGGTGGAGTGTGTGTGTGTGTGTGTGTGTGTGTGTGTGTGTGTGTGTGTGTGTGTGAGTTTGGGTATGCAAATGGTAATGAAAGGAATGAAATACTTAGTTTATTAATTAAAAGCATATGTTTAGGTAAGGTTTATGCCTTTGAGAAATGGTGGAAGTTGTGAAAAGTTGACGAAAGTGAAAGTAATTTGTATTTTAAGTGTTTGGAAAGTTTCATGTCAAGAGACAATCATAGAAAAAAAAGTGAATTACGCAATATATAATCCAGTAGATCATTCATATTAACTGTTATTATTATTATTACTACAATTATTATTATTATTATTATTTTTATCATCATTAGTTTAATCCGAGTAAAAGGAAGATAAAGGAGTGGAGCTAAACTTGAGAAATGACCAGAATTAATGATGGACGAGGGGAAAGAAGAGGAAAAAAAACTGAACGGAAGAGGTTCAGGGAAAGATTATAAAAGATAAGAATATGACATTAAGTTAGTGCCTCTCATCCTCCTCACACCGGGAAGCAATCATGACTGAAATCCTTGAATCCTTTCCTTACCCTTCTCCTTCCTTCCTCCATTCTTCCTACACTTCCTTTGTCTGTCTCTGTTTCAAGATAAGCATAACACAGCCATTTCCTAACCCATCTGCCATCGTTATAGGTATTATAGAAGCTGTTTGAATGCTACACTACCCTATGAAAAGCTTAAGTCAGGTGTGGTGTAGGTAACAACTAGGAGAGGAATAGGTGAAGTAAGCCAAGGAGGATGCTGGAGGGAGGGTCAGGAGGAAGGGCTTAGAGTGCCGTGTTAGAAGTGGTAATTAGGTAGTGAATGGTATGTAAATGCTTGGAATAAGGGTGAGAATAGATCAAAGGCTTACGTGTGGAGAGGTAGGTAAGGTAGGCAGGTGTGGGTGGTTAGGTAGTGATGAATAGCAGGTGAGAAGAGAGGTGATGGAAGGTTATGTAAACAATTTTGTGATGTAAAATGAAATGTATGTAAAATAATTAAAATAAGGCAAAGATAGGTAGTGTTTGTAGTAGTAATTGTAGTAGTAATTGTAGCGATAGATAAAATAATTAAAACAAATTGTACGGGGTGACAGCAATAACAATAGTAATAAAACCGCATGGGGTGTAGCGATAAAATGAGGAGGATTCTCAATATCACTCACCAAGACCTCGCTTGGCCCCGTAATTCTCAGCGAGGGGGAAGAAGTTACACCCTCTGGAACGAGCCACTGAACGGGGGAATTCCGCTCGTATCTCCTCTCGCTCCTCATAATGGCAGCTCTCGTAAATAAACCCCAGACTCTCCTACTCCCACTCCTACTCCTACTCCTACTCCCCCTTTTGAGGATATTTCATGCTGATTAACGTTCACACACGATTAACGTTGTCTCGTTGAACACTCGCTCCTTTTAACGTGAACCCAAGTCTGCTCCCTGTGTGGTGCGTTCAATGTTTTAGTCTGTGTAGCGTTCACAGTTTCACCGACGACTCCCTTTGTACGTTTTCCAGTTCAATGTTCTTTTCAGTTTCGTGTTTTGTTCTGTTTTACACGTTTTTTCCCCTTAAACGTTTTTCCAACTGAACGTTTAATGGGTCGTCTATGCTTCTGATAACATTCTCTTTCGTCTCAAATCAGGGTAAGGAAGGTTAGGTTGTATTAGTTTAGGTAATGTTTGGTGAGGTTTGGTTAGTTTAGGTTACGTATAGTTTCATATGGGTGGTTTGTGTTGCCTTGTGTTGTGTTACTGGGTTGTGTTGTATGTGTTGTGTTGTTATGTGTTCCTATGTGTTGCACCTTAAACAATCATCACATTTTCTAGCCTCTCAGTCGTAGATATTAACTTATTAACGAAAATTGAAAGGAAATTTAATAAAAAGAAAACTAATAACAGAAAACGCCAGTAAATTTCAGCCTAAATAAGAAAATATGAAATAAATAATACTTGCATCGAAATAAATGAAAAGAGATGAAGGAAATAAATAACGACATATAGCAGAAAAAAAATAAATAAAAACAGTAAAATGTATTTCTGTCAGGTACAAAAGCTATTTCTTGTGGTTGTTATTTATTGTCGAGGAAGAAGAATAATGTCTGAAGGTATGCGTGGAGGAGGAGAGAGAAAGGAAATTTTACAGAAGGCGAGAACAGGAAAAGGTGGAAAAGGTGGAAGGAAGGAAACACCTGAAAAAATTTGGGGCCATTTCTTAATTTAAAAACGAATTATAACTTTCTACCGTGTGTTAGGACAGTTTGGTTATTATTTTGCTATTGAGAGAGGGATGAAAAGAAATACAGTAAAAAATATTCAGATTGTGGGGAAAGGAAATAAAATCTGAGAAAGTGTAGAAAAATTGAAGTGAATGTAAAGAAAGAAAATTTGTGAGCTTCCAAGATGTGTGTGTGTGTGTGTGTGTGTGTGTGTGTGTGTGTGTGTGTGTGTGTGTGTGTGTGTGTGTGTGTGTGTGTGTGTGTGTGTGTGTGTGTGTGTGTGTAAGATTTTTGGCTATAGGCTTCTGAGGTTTAAGTCACAGCAAGGTAGGATTCACTTTCTTATTTTACGACAGAGAGAGAGAGAGAGAAAAAAAAAACTGAAATTTTCCTCTTCGATTAGCTCACAATTCCATCCTATAATAAAGAAAAAAAACTACAATATTTATCCATTTCTTTTCTTCTTTCTTTCTCAAAAAATATATATTCATCCTGTATCATCTTTCCTCAACCTATCCTCCTCCTCTTCCTCCTCCTCCTCTTCCTCCTCCTCCTCCTCCTCCTCCTCCTCCTCCTCCTCCTCCTCCTCCTCGTCCTCCCTATCATCACTCAGAGCCATCATATCAGTCACCCAGAGCGACACATCCTCTTCCAAAGGTCAAGATTCTCGGCAGGAGGTCAAGGTGGCAGCGTTTTGGGGTCACAGGTTAGGGTGTGAGGGTGAGGGGAAGGTGTGAGGGTAAGGGGAGGGTGTATAGGGTGAAGGGGGAGGGTGTATAGGGTGAAGGGAGGGTCATGCGTCACCCTTCATCACAGTATGCTAGTTCCCCCTTTCAATGTGTCGATAGTGCTCACTCTTTTGGGTTATTGATGATCCTATCCTAGCTGCCTGCCGCCCTATGTATGTACCTATTCGTTCCTTCATCACCCCTTCATTCCCCTTCATTCCCCTTCCTTATATCCTTTCCTTCCTTTTTTTATTCCTCTCTCTACACCTTCCTTCCTTCTTTCCTTCTTGCATTTCCCTCTCTGCACTACCTTCCTTCTTTCTTTTCCCTCCTCCTTTAATTCCCCTTTCTGCATCTACCCTCCTTCCCTCCTTCCTTCTTTTCTTCTTTCCTTCCCCTCTCTGCACCCACCCTCCTTCCTTTCCTTCTTTCTTTCATTCCCTTCTCTGTACTTTCCTTCCTTTCCTTTTTTCTTTCATTCATCCCCTCTGCACCTTCCTTCCTTTCCTTTCCTTCTACCCTTCCTTTCCCATTATATTCTCTCTTCCCTTGTATCGTCTGGTGCTAACTCTCTTATCTTTTTGTTACCTTACACTCTTCCTTCCTTTCGTTTTTCGTACATTTTCTATTTATCTTCTCTCCCTTTCCCGTTATCGTTAGTTTTTTTTACCCTCCCTTTTGTGTAATACCTTGCCACATATACTCTTTACCTTCCCTTTATCTCCCATCGCCAGTTCTCCCTTTCTTTCCCTTACACAATCCTTTCCATTTACTCTCCTTTTATGCACCTCCCTCTTCCCTAGACTCCCTTAAGATAAACCCTCTCCTCTACACTCCCTTTCTCCCTTGGATCTCCCTTACCCTTTCTACACCTTCACTCTCCCTGCAAACACTTCAGTATCAATGTTGTTACACTTATATTTTACCTGAGGGATCCTGTGTATTCTTGTATTCTTTGGGTCTGTTGTATAGAAATGTTTTGTTGGTATTTGAAAGGGTTGGCTCTGTATGTGTGTGTGTGTGTGTGTGTGTGTGTGTGTGTGTGTGTGTGTGTGTGTGTGTGTGTGTGTGTGTGTGTGTGTGTGTGTGTGTGTGTGTGTTGGGGAGGCTAGAATTGGAAGTCTGATATACTGTCATAATCTGGGGTTCTAAAATGAAGAAGCGTGCAATTTTTACGAAAGAATCACTATTTTTCACACACACACACACACACACACACACACACACAGACACACACACACACACACACACACACACACACACACACACACACACACACACACACACACACACCGGAAATTACACGAACCTTTGGGAATGAAAATAATGGAAGATTCAACACCTTTTCTGCAATGACCTCAAAGGCTTCTGGCCACAGCCATTACCACTTTTCCTCGGCCAGCCATTCTCAAGCCTTGCTCAATCTGCCTCTTTATTTCCCTCCCTTTCCCTTCTCCCCCTCTCCTTTCTTCCCTCTCTCTCTTTCCTTTTCTCTCCTTCTCCTTTCCTTGCTCTCCTTCTCTTCCTTTCCTTCCCTCCCTCCTTCCTTCTCTCCTTCTTTCTCTCTTATTCTCTGCCTCTCCTTCTTTTTCTCTATCTCTCCCTCTCTCTCAGCCTCACCTTCCCTCATTTTCTTCCTCTTTTCCTAAATCTCGTTTTCGCTTCCCTGTCATTATCTTATGATATTTTTTTTTTTTTACATCTAATCTTCTTTTTCGTTTTCTTTCCATTTATTTTTTTTTCTTGCGTTTCTATAACTTTTCTTTTATTTTATTTCATTCCTTCCGTTTTCATTACGTTCTTAATTATTTTTCTTTCTCGCATCTACGTCTTTTCTTTTTCCTCATATAAATAGTCTTCTTTCAGCTGTGTTTTCTCTCTCTCTTCCTCCTCTTCCTCCTCCTTCATCATTCCCACGCCTTTCACACTCTCTCATCTCCTTTCTCCCTTTCTTAAATCCTTCACTAACACTTGAAGAGCCTCGTGTTTTGCCTTCTCCTTAAAGCCTAAGTTTGTACAGTTAGGGTTAAGGGAACTCCTTCTTTCGGTCTCGTAATATTTCAGTGTGTGTTCTAGCCATCCTCACATCATGTTTTTTTTTCCTAGCGCCGCAGGGTTAATGATGAGGGAGAAGAGGGAAGGTAGAGGAGGAAGAGGAGGAGGAGGGAGAAGGAGGAGAAGGTCTGTCTCTTAAGTGGGGAGAAAAGCATCTTAGTTTAGAGGGAGTGAGAGAACAAAAAATAGAAGGATATTTTTGTGACAGTTCAGAGGTGTGTAAACTAAGGTGCTCTCTCTCTTTCTTTCTTTTTTCTGTCTCTCGCTCTCCCTCTCTCTCTCTGTCTCTCTCTTCTATTTCTTTTCAAGGAGACATACGAGTTTTCATCCTTGGTGTGGCGTCCTGCAGCCTTTAAAGGACTCTTTGTGTGGTGCTGTGTAACACTTCCTTGAGTCCTTGATCCTTAGGTGTAAAAAACCCAGGCGTAAACATGATTCTTTTCCTTTGCCTTGTATATAGTTGAGTCTGGGAGTTAAAGTTTATAGTGTGTGTGTGTGTGTATGTTAGCTATGGGATATTTTGTATACTCCTACCAGCTTTTTGTATCTGTCTGTATTAGTCCGTGTGAGTTATTAATGCTTAGTTAATTTATGTAATTTTTTGAGGGGGGCGTTTTGAAAAAGTAGTGTGAAATAGTCCTGAGAAAAATGTGTGAAGGACCATGTATCAGTGCTAGACCCGCCTCCTTCCTCCTTCTTCTTCTTCTTCCTCCTCCTCCTCCTCCTCCTCCTCCTCCTCCTCCTCCTCCTCCTCCTCCTCCTCCTCCTCCTCCTCCTCCTCCTCCTCCTCCTCCTTCTCTTGAACCTTTACGACCATGCAGTAGAAATACCTCGTCGCCGTCCTCAAGATGGCAACTCTCACACAAACTCTTGAAGACTGAAATTCCAGAGCTTGAAAACGAATCGAGAACCACCACCACCACCATTACCACCACCACCACCATTACCACCATCACCATCACCACCACCACCACCACCACCATCACCATCACCACCATTATCACCTGCAGGCCTCTTTCTGGTTCTCGTGTCCTAGATGATCCCAGGCGAAGAGACGGTCCACTTAAGTCACTTTCATTCTGTCTACTTTCTCTCGTCTTTTATTTCCACGCTGTCTCGGGGGATCGGCACGTACCGGCGAGGCAGGGCTTAGAAGGATCAGTGTCGGGCGGAGAGGAGGGGAAAAAGTGCATAGTGAGGCAGCCTGGCGTGACGGAATGAACGTGATAGTGTGGAGGAAAGAGTGTGTGTGTGTGTGGGTGTGTGTGTGAGTGAAATAACGTGTCTATCGAGTAATTTTTCATATATCCGTAATAATTTTTGATCTTTGGCTTAAATAAATGTAAAATATATTCTACGTTAACTTTGAGGAATTAGTTGAATCAAATAATCGAGAGAAAAAAAAAGTGTAGTGGACAGAAGAATTTAGTCGAGAGAGAAAATAAATTATGTTGGAATATCTTACGTATCAGAACTCACAGCTGTGCATTTCTGTGGCAGATTCTTAAAGGAACGATCTCCTGACACTTAGATACATCCTCCCTCCTCCTCTCCTCCTCAAAAAAAAAAAGGCTGAGACAAGAAAAAGAAAAAAGGCAGTTTCAGAAAAGCCAAATATACATTTTTTTTTCTTTTGCAATGTTCACCTTTTTATTTTTTAGGAAGATCAGTTTTTTTCATGTATTCAGATTATTTTTTTCTATTATCTGGTCATGTTAACTTTTTTTTCTTTTTCTTTTTTATACACAACCACATTTTTGAGTCCTACCTCCTTTTGCTCTGTCCTAGTTGACTTACTATTATGCCAAGTGATGTGAAGGGAATTAATCAAGTTACCACCACCACCAATTTACGGAATCAATCACCCATTACTTCATTTAAATACACGACTAACACCAAGCTGGTCACCTCAATGGCTTAGTAGTACATAATTTACCTCCTC